>CM060480.1:2234323-2331823 GCA_030544235.1 Lepturacanthus savala | reverse complement strand
ACATATTTGTTCTTTAACAACAAATCAATGGCTGTGAAAGCTTGGCACCTGAATACAGAACAATGGGGAGATGAAGCGAAGATTGTCTTCATTAGGCACATTAATATTCATAGAAAGTAGAAAATCTGACACCACAGAGGACTTGGTAACCTTTTCTCATATTAGATTTTTTTTTTTCAACTTCTTAACACAATTAAAGTCCAGCAATGACTTAATTAATGCGGCTTTCTGTCAGGCGCTTTAAAGAACTGTCAATTTGGCCCGGGTCTGCCTGTCAGCGGGGAAGAAAGACAGTCATCCCACTCGTACAGGAGACAGTCGGAATCACAGTGCCGGATAAAGTCACATTCGCAGACACCTTGCCAAATTGATTCTTTTAAGGGTTTTCTTGCAGATTACCATTTCTCCCTTTCCTGTCTCTTATTCTGCAATGAGTGTCAAATCTGGGAGAGAATCTAAATTCAGTTTTAGGTTGTGGTTATTACCGTTCCTCTCCCATTGTGCTGCCGTTTTTTTTTTGTTTTTTTTTTTTTTTTGCTGCTGATACCCTGTTAAATTATGATTTGAGTGAAACCTTGTCGTGAAAGACGCTGCCCTCGGAGCTCGGAATCAATTAAAGAGACAACGGGTAGATTCCAGCGAGGGGTGAAATGTTAAATTTCCGGTTTATTCGACTCGAAATTGATGTGTTTTTTGGATAAATACCAAAAATAAGGTCATTTAACATGTTGTTTCATGTATTTAAAGGGACAACGTGTAGTTTTTTCTCTGATCTAGTGTAGATTAGTTGATTGATCACCAACTATTTTGATAATCAATCAATTTGAGTCATTTTTAACCTGATAATTTGGACTATTTTTCTTAAAAATGTCTCAAGTCAAAATCAAATTAATTGATTATTGAAATAGTCGGCGATTAATTTAATCGTCGGCAGCTAATCGATTAATCGTAGCTCTATTTGCTGATCACAACGTTTTTTGTGTATCGTACATATGTTAATCGTTTTATTATGCATTATAATGTGATTATAGGTTACTGCTTTCAATCGAACTGAACCGATTAGTCAATTAATCGGTTAGTTGCCAACTATCACATTAATCGCCAAATATTCTGATAATCAATTAATCGATTTGCATCATTTTTTAAGAAGAAAATGTCCAAATTCTCTGGTTCCAGCTTCTCTTCTCTGATTATTTCCTGGTTTCCTTAATCTTCTATAATAATAAACTGATGATCTTTGGGTTCTGGACATTTTACACCATTTTATGAACCAAACGACTAATCGATTAATCATTTCAATAATTGACAGATTAATCAACTATCAAAATTGTTGTTAGTTGCAGATTTTTTTAAACAATTCATAGTAAAATACACCAGTATCACATTTTATTCAGGAATATAAAATCTTTTACATGCTGAATTACAAAATCTAATTATAAGTAGAAGCTTAGTGGTGGTGACTAGAGCTGCAATGATTAGTTGATTAATCGTTTAGTTTGGTTCGATTATTTGATTTGAGTCATTTTAAAGAAGAAAATGTCTAAATTCTCTGGTTCCAGCTTCTCTTCTCTGATTATTTCCTGGTTTCTTTAGTCTCTATAATAGTAAACTGATGACTGAAACTTCACAGGATCTAGAAAGGAACCCTGAGGAACCCCACATTTGATTTGACATTGAACTATTATGGTAATCGATTAATTGATTTGAGTAATTTTTAAGAAGAAAATGTCCAAATTCTCTGGTTCCAGCTTCTCTTCTCTGATTATTTCCTGGTTTCTTTATTCTTCTATAATAGTAAACTGCTGATCTTTGGGTTGTGGACAAAAAAAAAGACATTTTAGGTTGAATCTTCAGCTTCAATTCAAACGAATAATCAATTAATCGTTTCAGTAGTTGACAGATTAATCAACGAATAGTCGTTAGTTGCAGCACTAATTATCAGGGACAATTCATTTCAAAATCTAAATACAGACTTTTTCTCTCACCTGTAGAATTATTCATCCATTTACATCTAGATCATAACACAATGAACATGGATCACAATTGATTTTTGGTACTAAAACCTCCAACAAAATAGATTTACTCAGGTTACTGTTGATAATTAACAACCATTGTGAGCAGGTAGGTTGAATCTTCAGCTTTGGGAAACACTGATCAATATTTTACACCATTTTATGAACCAAACTAATCATTTTTCATAAATTCATCATATTTGCATGCATTGTCAAATACCTGTAGACTCAAACTGTATTTTTGATGATGCATTTACGCTTCAAAGATCAACAAAACATGTAAAATATCTATTAGAACCCCATGGAAAAATCACATTGAGTTTTAGACCAAGGATCCTTGGATTATTTGGATTGGTCGGCAAAGCTGGGACGTTGCCAAAGTTACTGAATCAACAACAGAATTTGGCTCATTTCTCAGTTTCCTGTGCATTTACATCCTCGTTATGCACTTTGAGAACACGCCTTCACGATAAAACGACAGCAGTCAAACGTCATGAGGAGTTTGCATCGGGTTTCTTGTTAAATCAACCCTATGGGATGTGGCGAGAGCTCGGGTTACGTTTCCTCTCAGAACCAGAACGGCCTTGGAGTGGAAGCCACAGGCCTGTCCAAACAAGATGACAGTGTAAATGGCTGCCGCTAATGACTTGATTCCACCGTTGCCTGGGTTTTGATCAGAAATAGCCCCTTCCTTTCTCTTCTCTCTCTGAAAATGGCAGCGACCAAAATTGAGGTAATGGCTGTTACTTTAGAGGATGAAACAGCTGCAGGATTTGTCATCACTTTGTCTGAGATCAGTCTCACTCTATAATAAGTGAGTGAAGAAGCGACCAGTAGTAATATCATCTTTTTTGATAGATATTCAAAACGTCATTATTATCATTAAAAAAGTCACTGCAGTCAAACCCCACCTGCAGTGAAAATAATCAGATTTGAGAAGCTGGAACCAGAGAATTTGGACATTTTCTTCTTTAAAAATGAATCAAATCGATTAATCGATTATCAAAATAGTTGGCGGTTAATGCAATATTTGGCAACTAATCAATAAACTAATCTATAGAAGACTAAAGAAACTAGAAAATAATCAGATTTGAGAAGATGGGACCAGAGAATTTGGACATTTTCTTCTTTAAAAATGAATCAAATCGATTATTGAAATAGTTTGCAACTGATCGATTAATCAACTAATCGGTGCAGCCTAATAATAATTTCTAATAATATGATTTTGTAATTTGGCATGTGAAAGGTTTATTAACTTTACTGATATATTATAGAATAAAATATCTAAAAAGCTGCAACTAACAATTATTTTGATATTTGATTAAACCATCAATTATTGATTAATCGGTTAGTTGTTTGGTTCATAAAATGTCTTAGGATTTCTTCTTATTTAATCATTTATCTATTTTAATATTAGAATTTTAAATAGATTCCTGCAGCAGCTCCTTCTTTCCAGTGTAAAGTTCCATATCACGGCTCCTCCTCATGTTGCTTCCCAGCACTTTCACTACAGTTCAAAGCTCCCTTGTCCCGTTTCTTCCTTCTACAAAGTTATTGTATCTCAAAAACCAAACGCTAAGACGTTAGCCGGCTTAGCTGCTGCTTTATTCCTCACGCTATCACAGGTCTTACCCCAAGAGGCGTTCACAGACCCTCAGGAAATCCCAGCACTATCACCTAACAGAAACAGAATCTGGGCCCAACATGCCCAGTTTGTTAAACTATACAGGAAAAGTGTCAGGAAAAATCTGCTCTTTAAATAAATTTGATTGGTTGATTGATTGGGTGACACGGTGGAGCAGGGGTTAGCGCTGTTGCCTCACAGCAAGAAGGTCACAGGTTCAAGACCTCCTTGGTCCTGGGTCTGGGACCTTTCTGTGTGGAGTTTGCATGTTCTCCCCGTGTCTGGTGGGTTTTCACCGGGTACTCCGGCTTCCTCCCACAGTCCAAAAACATGCTGAGGTTAATTGGAGACTCTAAATTGCCCGTAGGTGTGAGTGAATGGTGTGTGTGCCCCACGATTGGCTGGCGACCATCTGGGGTGTATCCCTGCCTCTCGCCGTAACGCGCTGGGATTGGCTCCAGCAAACCATGTGACCCTAATGAGGAATAAGCAGGTATAGAAAATGACTGACTGGTTGATTGATTTAAATTTGCACTTTGAACAAAAATTGGAGCCTTTTTTTTATCGCAATAAATGTATTTTCATGTCTCTCCTTATCTCATTGCATTGCATTCGTCTATTCTATCCTCATTTAATATGAAAAATCTACTCGAGCTTCCACTTTTCTATAGGAATACACATTTCCTATGGGCACCGTACCGGTTTTGTGAATCTAAAATCTGGGGAAAAAAAAAAAGAGTGTTTTTTTTAAACGGAGACAACGCTGGTAACACTGGAGAAGAAATGCAGTGGGATTTTAACGTTCACTTTCTCGTCTATTCGCTAGGTGTGACCAGAGAGGAGGGGGAGGGGAGTAGAGGAGGAGGAGGAGGAGGAGGAGGAGGAGGAGGAGGAGGTGGGGGATTCATACACTGCCATTCTCTGTATTAATGAAGCGATACCTGTGATCATTCTGCAGGAGGTGTAACTGGCTTGGCAGGTGTGCTGCCACAGGGAAATAGATTCAAATAGTCAAGAGTTTCCTTTTCAAGGCTTGTACGGAAAACAATGGAGGCTTCACAAGGTAATCATGCCATTATATGAGACGGAGGGACTAATTGGAATTATACTAGAACAGGCAGGGAGCTCATTAAAACCTTGAGCACTACCTCATGATAAACAGTCACTTTAAGGGCTGGCACTAATATGATGAGGCAAAGTCTTTATTTCTCACTTCCCAATGAACACATCTGATGTTTAAGCTCCTTATACTCACTCAGCAGGTATCGGGTGGAATGTAAGGCGGCCTTAATTGCCGCTGGAAATTAGCAAGATGGTTATTCGGGGGAGTTTTTGTCGTCACCGAGCGAGATGATGCCTCCTCTCTGGGGTCTGGAAGTCTCGTCTTCGCCTTTTTTTTGGTCGATCTGCTTATCAACGTTCTATTATTACAAATTTAACTCTATGTTTGTGTGTTAATTGTTCAACTTCGCCCGTTACGGCCCCCGCCGAACGCAAATCGGCGAGCACGTTATGGACTCTGACAGCGCCGTGATTAAAATCGGACTCATTTTTGCTTGATGAGAAATTGGCTTTACCCAAAATAACTTTATATCCCCCTGCTTTCCGACCACAGTTCATTAGCTCCATCTTGCTCAGGCAGGCTTCTTTGTGCCATTCTGACTGTATTCAAATCTCTTTAATGCCATCTCATGTTTAAAGACTGGCCATAAATCCCATATCAGTTCTTAATGACCACTGCCGGCCAGCCGGTAATATGTCATTGTTCGCAGGCGATCACCCAGCGGGGAATAGACCATGCCAGTCTTTGTAATTGCACACCCAGAAAGATTTATATTGCCATTATGCACACCCATAAGAAATAATTCAAACATATCATTGAAAAAAAAACAGCCTGCACATTGCTGATCCCCAAATCTCCACTGAGCATCTAGCTGGGGTAATATTCTACTGCCTCTGCTAACACGGCTTTACTGTCTCACAGTAAAGATGTCTCCAACACTCATATTCCATATGTCTATTTATTAGCGATACTGTTTCTCCTTCTTAAGGCACTTTGGAAGGTTGCTGCACGGCGTCATATAACGGCTCCGGCTCGACGGCACCTAAGTGGCGCAATATTCCTCCGGCATCAATCAGATGGTGCAGCGTTCGCTCCAAAAATAAACTACTTCATGAGCAAAACTGATTTGTTTTTCATCCTGAAGCAGACTGGAGCAGATGTTTAATCCAAAGATTTTATATGACGATACGGTCCAACACAAATATTAGCGATATATAAACGTTATTATGGCTAAAATAGTTGTCACATGACAGTTTATCATGATTTGCCATGAGCGAGGACTTGATTTCCTTTAAAAACGCTGCATTTGGAACAAAATTCCATTGCACTTGATTCCAAACATGTAAATTCTATACAAAAACACTATGAAAATGATAAATAACTATATATATAAATAAATAACAGCAGGACTAAAGTGACACATCAGGTCATTATTCTGTTTTATACACAATCTAATTATAAGTTGGAAGCGATTAATCGATTAATCACCAACCATTCTGATAATCGATTAATCGATTTGAGTAATTTTTAAAGAAGAAAACATCCAAATTCTCTGGTTCCAGCTTCTCTTCTCTGATTATTTCCTGGTTTCTTTATTCTTCTATAATAATAAACTGATGATCTTTGGGTTGTGGACATTTTACACCATTTTATGAACCAAACAACTAAACGATTAATCAATAATTGACAGATTAATTGACAAAATTGTCGTTAGTTGCAGCTTTTTCTTTAACAATTCATTGTAAAATACATCACTATCACATTTTATTCAGGAATATAAAAGCTTTTACATGCTGAATTACAAAATCTAAGTAGAAGCTTAGTGGTGGTGACTAGAGCTGCAATGATTAGTTGATTAATCGTTTAGTTGGATTCGATTAATTGATTTGAGTCATTTTTAAGAAGAAAATGTAAATTCTCTGGTTCCAGCTTCTCTTCTCTGATTATTTCCTGGTTTCTTTATTCTTCTATAATAATAAACTGATGATCTTTGGGTTGTGGACAAAAAAAAGACATTTTAGGTTGAATCTTCACAGATCGACATTTTACACCATTTAATGAACCAAACAACTAATCGATTAATCGTTTCAAGATTAATCAACTAACAAAATACTTAGGAATTTCATTGCTTTTACGTGTCCACTTGCAAAATCAAATTATAAGTTAGAAGTTCATAGTTTTTTAACAAACAATTTACCAACAACAAAAACATTTTGATATTGTGAAAATGTAAATTCCTCCCTCCATCCTGAACAGCTGATCACAGCAAACAGCTGAAGTGTATTGTTGTTGCAGCCTGTCCCGGCTCCTCCAGGGAGGGAGGCAGGTGGATTCGCTGCAGGTCTCATCACCTTGGTGAACGTGGACCTGAGTGGATTCCCCGGCCGTCTCAGGGGGAGGGAACGGCGGCGGCGGCAGCCGGCTACGGGAGGGACGGGGCGGTCTGTTCTCCTTTTTTTTTTTTGACTCAACGCTAATGAATTGCCTGGTTGAACAGAATTACATCATGCTTGTTTTCTTTAAAAGGATTTGACGGGCGCTCAAATATGCCGGTTGACGTTATAATTTAAACTACCACACAACACACACACACAAATAAATCCCTAGATTGATAAAACGTGCGGATATGCAGGAGGTTTATTCAAGGAGGTTTATAAAAAGCATTGTTTTTTCAACTTTAAACTAATCAGAAATACACTCTATACATTGCTAATGTGGTAAATGCCCCCCCAAAAAAATCTGGGCTACATTGATAATGTGGCAAATTTGGTGCATCAATTTCTACATAGGTGCATTTCCAGCAACTATCAGTCCAGTGTTCTAATGGAACAATGTGTTTGATCATTGCAGCAGAAGGTTAATGGATGATTAGAAAACCCTTGATGCTAACATGTTAGCACAGCTGGAAACAGTTTAGCTGCTTAGAGAAGATAGAAAACTGAAGGAAAACATTATTTCAAATACAAATCATTATTTCTAACTTTGTGAATGTCTCGACTATGTTTTCTATTCATTTTACAACTCGTGGTGCTAAATAAAAGTGGAAAACACTAAACTTTTGAACTCTTATATATAACTTTTATACTGTATATGTTAGCTGTGTATCTATTTAACCCAAAGATTTCATGCATATATCAGTAAAATCACTATAAATCATGTTACATATCTATTTTTTCCATTTTGTACCATTTTATTTGCAGAAAATAGTATTTTAATGGCTGTTATAGTTGCTGTTTGCACAAATCTGCCCATATTTATCCCATGTACAAAATTCTTTTTGGGGGGATTATTCTAGAGACTTGAATGATTAAATAGATGAATAAAAATCATAATAATCTAAATAAAATGACTCTTTCTTGGAGGATGTGTCTCCATGTTTTCAGGAGGAAGTTGATGACGTCATGTGACAGGAAGTAGTTGGAAACTTCTTTTTTTTTGCTTAAATAAACCCTTTTGTCTACTATCAGGTCATTAGAAAACTAAATCTGTATGAGTAACATTTAGATTTTTTATTTTAAGTATAAAATGACAGTCACAGGCTTTAATGCAGGTCTGCATGTGTTGGAATTCAACAGACGCTGGAATAGAATGACTGATGCTTAGATAAAAAATACAGTGGTCTCTTATTTATTTTTCCACAGCGCTATATATATATACATATATATATAAATCTACAATTCCTAACAGGATGGTGGCCCCTGCTCATCCTCTTCCAGGCCAGAGAAGTAGAATAGTAGAATATTCAGCCATCAAAAGCAGGCCAGTCATCCGGACTCCTGTTCCCGGGTCCACGGAGACCGCTCCCAGGGATTCTTTGTTCCTTTTTTTTAATTTTTTTTTTTAATTCTCCGAGCAGACCGCCGCTGTCTGGGCTGCTCAGGGGGTTCACTCACCGCTGACAGCCGCAGTCAGATCATACCTCGGCAATCAAATACGGTTTTATTAGATCTGTCTCGCGGAAGCGGCGCTCTCCCCGGCTGCAAAAACATGTTTTGTTCTCTTTAACCTATTCCACAGGGGGGGGAACGCAAACCAACAGTGACACTGTCATTTGTGAGCAATGCAGTATGACTCCCTCGTGGTGCAAATGTCAGATTATACCGCGCAGTACTAGTTATCCTCCCTAAATATAGCCTCGCCGGTATCAGAGCCTGTCGCAAGGAATCCGCGGCTTCAACAGCCTGGCCTTTAGTGGAAGTCACAGACACTGGCACGAGCCTCGGAAAAAAAAAAAAAAAGACTAATTGTAAATTCATATCTGTCCTCGGACACTTCTTGTAATTCTGAGAGGAGAGGCACCTGCCCCCAGCTGCTTATTCATTACTTGTTATTTCAAAGTGATTCTTTACATTACAATATTACATGAGCCTTTACGTCTGCAGCTCTGGGAAAATAAAATAATGTTTTATTCTGAAAATCAGCATCTCTACATGTATATTCCCATTGAAGCTCTGAAGTCTGTGACTGTCATTTTATACTTAGAATAAAAAATCTAAATGTTACCTACACAGAGTTTAGTTTTCTAATGACCTGATAGTAGAGCAAGCAAAATAATTAAGTTTCCAACTACTTCCTGTCACATGATGCCATCTATTTCCTTCTGAGAACATGGAGAAGACAAACCCTCCCAGAAAGAGTCATTTTATTTAGATTATTATCATTTTCATTTATCTATTTAAACTTAAAGTCTCTAGAATAATCCCCCAAAAAGAATTTTGTACTTGGGATAAATATGTTTTTTGTTTATAGGCAGATTTGTGCAAACAGCAACTATAACATCCATTAAAATGCTATTTTATGCAAAGAAAATGGTACAAAATGGAAAAAATAGACACATAACATGATTTATAGTGATTTTACTGATATATGCATGAAATAATCTGGGTTTAAATGGGTTAAATAGAACATGGCATCAATAGTTTTTTTGTTTATGAGCAGATTTGTGCAAACAGCAACTATAACAGCCATTAAAATGATATTTTATGCAAAGTAAATAGTACAAAATGGGGAAAAAAGATGACTTAACTGATATAATTATATGCATGAAAGGTATTATACTATTACTTTTAAGTTATTCTCACCAAAAATAATGGGAAATATGGATTTCTTAACCTAAATATAGCTTTACACTTCTGTAAAGTGTTTGATTCTCTCAAAGTCTGATGATTAATCACAAATAGAAGTTTCAAACTTGTAATGTTCACAGTACGTTGTGTTAATATATGTATTATTACAGTTTTTACGATGGAACGGTCAAATTTAACACAACATGAACTCGTTGTTTGTGATCCCAGGTGACGCTTGTTTTTCCTTCTTCTTTTTCTCTGACAGGGTTTAGGATAATTCCTGGGATTTTCATCGTCGGGTGAGGTCACAACAACAAGGTGAAGGAAAAACATTGATGTGTCAGTCGGCTGACCGAGGATCAGTCGGCTGACCGAGGATCAGTCGGCTGACCGAGGACAGCCGACTGATCCTGATCCGATGATTGATTAATCAACTTATCAACCAAATCAACCAGATTCTCTGGTTCCAGCTGTCAGAAATGCTTCATTTTGTAAAGAATCCAGGTAGTTTGACATTATCAGTGATGGACAAATCCTCAGATTCATTTATTTAAAGGGACAATGTGACTTCTAATGATTAGTTGATTAATCGATTAGTTGCCAGTTATTACATTAATCACCAACTATTTTGATAATCGGTCAATTTGAGTCATTTTAACCGGAATCAATTAAAGAGACAACGGATAGATTCTAGCGAGGGGTGAAATGTTAAATTTCCGGTTTATTCGACTCGAAATTGATGTGTTTTTTGGATAAATACCTCAAATAAGGTCATTTAACATGTTAACATGTTCATTCATTTAAAGGGACAACGTGTAGTTTTTTCTCTGATCTAGTATCTAGACTCTAATGATTAGTTGATTAATCACCAACTATTTTGATAATCAGTCACTTTGAGTCATTTTTAACCTGATAATTGGGACTATTTTTTCTTAAAAAATACTCAAATCTAAATCAAATTAATTGATTATTGAAATAGTTGGTGATTAATGTAATAGTCAGCAACTAATTGATTAATCGTTTTATAATGCATTATAATGTGATTATAGGCTACTGCTTTCAATGTAACTGTAACGATTAATCAGTTAATCAGTTAATTGACAACTAATTTGATAAGTGATTAATCAATTTAAGTCATTTTTAAGAAGAAAATGTCCAAATTCTCTGGTTCCAGCTTCTCTTCTCTGATTATTTCCTGGTTTCTTTATTTTTCTTTATTCTTTTTGGGTTGTGGACAAAAAAAAGACATTTAAGGTTGAATCTTCACTTCATGAATCAAGCGACTAATCGATTAACCGTTTCAATAATTAACAGATTAATTGACTATCAAAATAGTCGTTAGTTGCAGCTTTTTCTAATGTTTTCTTGTACAATACATCAGTAAATACTTTCCATATTTATGTGGAGGATTACAAAATCAAACTCTAAATTGAAGCTTAGTGTTAGTGACTAGAACTGCAATGAAATGCAACCAATTAGTCGCTAACTATTACGTTAATCGCCAACTATTCTGATAATTGATTAATCGATTTGAGTCATTTTTTAAGAAGAAAATGTCCAAATTCTCTGGTTCCAGCTTCTCTTCTCTGATTATTTCCTGGTTTCTTTATTCTTCTATAATAATAAACTGATGATCTTTGAGTTGTGGACATTTTACACCATTTTATGAACCAAACAACTAATCGATTAATCATTTCAATAATTGACAGATTGACTATCGACATTGTTGTTAGTTGCAGCTTTTTTTTTAAATAATCAATTGTAAAATACATCAGTATCACATTTTATTCAGGAATATAAAATCTTTTACATGCTGAATTAAAAAATCTAATTATAATTATAAGTAGAAAGTATAAGTAGCTTAGTGGTGGTGACTAGAGCTGCAATGATTAGTTGATTAATCATTTAGTTGGATTCGATTAATTGATTTGAGTCACTTTTAAGAAGAAAATGTCCAAATTCTCTGGTTCCAGCTTCTCTTCTCTGATTATTTCCTGGTTTCTTTATTCTTCTATAATAATAAACTGATGATCTTTGAGTTGTGGACAAAAAAAAAGACATTTTAGGTTGAACCTTCACTTCATGAATCGATTAATCGTTTAAATAATCAACAGATTAATCGACTATCGAAATAGTTTGTTGCAGTTTTCTTGTACAATACATCAGTAAATATTTTCCATATTTATGTGGAGGATTACGAAATCAAACTCTAAGTTGAAGCTTAGTGTTAGTGACTTTAGATGCAACGATTAATCGATTAATCGAATACTTGCCAACTATTACATTAATCACCAACTATTTTGATAATCAATTTTAGTCCTTTTTGAGTAGAAAATGTCCAAATTCTCTGGTTCCAGCTTCTCTTCTCTGATTATTTCCTGGTTTCTTTATTCTTCTATAATAATAAACTGATGATCTTTGAGTTGTGGACATTTTACACCATTTTATGAACCAAACAACTAATCGATTAATCATTTCAATAATTGACAGATTGACTATCGACATTGTTGTTAGTTGCAGCTTTTTTTTTAAATAATCAATTGTAAAATACATCAGTATCACATTTTATTCAGGAATATAAAATCTTTTACATGCTGAATTAAAAAATCTAATTATAATTATAAGTAGAAAGTATAAGTAGCTTAGTGGTGGTGACTAGAGCTGCAATGATTAGTTGATTAATCATTTAGTTGGATTCGATTAATTGATTTGAGTCACTTTTAAGAAGAAAATGTCCAAATTCTCTGGTTCCAGCTTCTCTTCTCTGATTATTTCCTGGTTTCTTTAGTCTCTATAATAATAAACTGATGATCTTTGGGTTGTGGACAAAAAAAGCTATTTTAGGTTGAATCTTCACTTCATGAATCGATTAATCGTTTAAATAATCAACAGATTAATCGACTATCTAAATAGTTTGTTGCAGTTTTCTTGTACAATACATCAGTAAATATTTTCCATATTTATGTGGAGGATTACGAAATCAAACTCTAAGTTGAAGCTTAGTGTTAGTGACTAGAGATGCAACGATTAATCGATTAATCGAATACTTGCCAACTATTACATTAATCACCAACTATTTTGATAATCAATTTTAGTCCTTTTTGAGTAGAAAATGTCCAAATTCTCTGGTTCCAGCTTCTCTTCTCTGATTATTTCCTGGTTTCTTTATTCTTCTATAATAATAAACTGATGATCTTTGGGTTGTGGACATTTTACACCATTTTATGAACCAAACGACTAATCGATTAATCATTTCAATAATTGACAGATTGACTATCGACATTGTTGTTAGTTGCAGCTTTTTTTTTAATAATCAGTTGTAAAATACATCAGTATCACATTTTATTCAGGAATATAAAATCTTTTACATGCTGAATTAAAAAATCTAATTATAAGTAGAAGCTTAGTGGTGGTGACTAGAGCTGCAATGATTAGTTGATTAATCGATTAGTTGGATTCGATTAATTGATTTGAGTCACTTTTAAGAAGAAAATGTCCAAATTCTCTGGTTCCAGCTTCTCTTCTCTGATTATTTCCTGGTTTCTTTATTCTTCTATAATAATAAACTGATGATCTTTGAGTTGTGGACAAAAAAAAAAGACATTTTAGGTTGAACCTTCACTTCATGAATCGATTAATCGTTCCAATAATCAACAGATTAATCGACTATAGAAATAGTTTGTTGCAGTTTTCTTGTGGAGGATTAGGAAATCAAACTCTAAGTTGAAGCTTCGTGTTGGTGACTATTGCAGCAACAACAAGGTGAAGGAACAACACGTCCAGCGGAGCATCCATGTGTCAGTCAGCTGACCGAGGATCAGTCATCACGCCGTGACACATGTCCAGAGTCCAACATGTCATCAGCAGAACGTGAGACACAAGCAGCGAGTAGCAGCTTCATATATTTATCCAGCTGTCCACAGTGAAGTTTTATTTGCTTTGAGATCCCAGAAAAGCTTCTCAAAAAGAAATCTTCATGTTCAGCCTAATAAATAAGCTGTTATAACATACTAAATGACTCCAAGGCTTTGGATCTTCCTCCAAAATTGATAACCCTAATGAAGACTCCTTTCTATTGTTGCTGAGAAATCATTCCGTGTATAGTATATATTTTTTTCTTCTTTTCAGACATCCGAAGCCCATAAATAATCAAGGCCTCCTCCGATCCCTCCGAGTAATTATCTGTGTTCTCTGACAGCCACAGGCAGCAGCAAACTGACAGGCCTCCATGAGGGAGATGTTGTGTAAATTTTATGAGTGACAAAGGAGATTAGTGGAGTGACTTCCTACATGTAACTTTGACCCGCTCAGAGCTGTGCAGCCAGGAAGGTGAAGAGGAGCCGGCAGAGCTGCCCCGACCCCAAAAACCTGTTTTATCTGAGATAAAACATGGATGTACGTGATTAGAAGGGTGTGATGATTCATCTTACCACAGTGGTGCTCAAAGTGGGGCCCGAGGACCCTTCAGGGGTCCTTGAAGAGGTGCCTGAAAAGGAGAATAATTTATTTTCACTATAATTCAACATTTAGAACCATTTGTGTGGAGGACTGCAATAATTTATAAATAAATATATACATGTATTTCATTTTATACATTGTATATTCATTTTATGAATTAATAAAATATAAAACTGAATTAATTTGGACATTTTTGGCTAAATGTATTTATGTACATTTACTATTTATTTGTAATTATGTCAGTTTCATTCTTCCATAAGTTTCTCAGGTTTCTTTCACTTTTTTGTCATAAAATGTTTAAAATTGGTTCATTAAATGGTGTAAAATGTTTCCCAAAACCTGAAGATTCAACTGAAAATGTCTTTTTTTTTGTCCACAACCCAAAGATCATCAGTTTATTATGATAGAAGATTAAAGAAACCAGGAAATAATCAGAGAAAAGAAGCTGGAACCAGAGAATTTGGACATTTTCTTCTTAAAAATGACTCTAATCTATTATCAGACGAGTTGACAATTACTGACTAATTGATTAATTGACTAATCATTGCAAGTTGGAAGGTTTAGAGCAGCAGAATTATAGCTGCAACACAGATCTGCAGGTTCCATAAAACAACTAATGACTATTTTTATACTGGAATAACCTATTGATTATCAAAATAATTGGTTATTACATTAATATTTGTCAACTAATTGATTAATCGTTCGAAAAGATAGTTTTTAGGTGTAAATAAAAGCAGTTTTCTTGAAAAATAAAGGAAAAACTTATGTGTTTATTTGTTTCAATACAAAAAAAAGAATGGTATTACATCCTGAGAATAGTGTTGATAAAATATATTTTAATCTATAGACACTAAACATGATTAATCGATTAGTTGTTTGGTTCATTAAATGGTGTAAAATGTGGATGAAGATTCAACCTAAAATGTCTTTTTTTGTCCACAACCCAAAGATCATCAGTTTATTATTATAGAAGATTAAAGAAACCAGGAAATAATCAGAGAAGAGAAGCTGGAACCAGAGAATTTGGACAAAAATGACTCAAATCAATTAATCAATTATCAAACTCGTTAACGAATAATGTAACAGTTGACAACTAATTGATTAATCGACTAATCGTTGCAGCTCTAGTCACCAACACAAGCTTCCAACATATAATTAGGTTTTGTTATTCAGCATGTAAAAGATTTTATTTTCCTAATAGCGAATCCTTCGTATATATCTGCAAAATTGATGTTTAGACGCCTTCAAAATAAAAGCGCAAATTGATATCTTTAACAAATTAACGTGGCCACTAATATGTAAGAATCACAAAATTATAAATATTATACGATATATTATAATCATAAGATATTTACTCATGTATTTTAGAACAAAACTGCAACAAGCTGCAACTAATGACTAGTGTTGATCTATCGATTATTGATTAATCGATTAGTTGTTTGGTTCGTAGTGTTAAATGTCGATCAGTGTTTTGTGTTTAGTGAATTCGCCCCAGAGCATCATGGGAAGGGAACTCTACTGATCAGTCTCTATGGGTCACAACCCATTGAACTTCCACTGAAATGAACGGCGGCCATTTTCCAGTCTGGTATCCAGTTCTTCTAACGCCCCCTGTGGTTCCTACATATGTCCGTCCTCCAGCTCAGTGACTGTCAGGCGGGTTTTGTCGCGGCGTGATGGAGTGACGGCGAACACGGCGTCCTGTTTACCCCTCATGTCAGAGGGCCCGTGTCACCCTGAGAGAGAACAGAAGTCGTTCTGTCTCCGTCGGGTCGAGCGGTCGCCACGGCGATCACAAATCTCCACGGCCATCTCCCGCCACGGGCTCACGCCGTTCAAACAGGTCTCCTCTCGTCAAGCGTCTGACGCTCCGATTTAATCAACATCCACGCTGCCACATGAATTAGATCGCTATCAGAATCAAAGAGCGGCCGCCGTGTCCCTCACTGTCACAACCACACTCGTCCTGCTCCGTTATTTATTAACGCTCGGAGCGGCGAGCGGCGCCGTGGGTGGCCTCCAGGTTCCGTCCTTGGCGTTTTTTTTGTTTTTTTTGTTAGAAGTTGGAGGAGCAGCAGCGGGGGAACGTTCAACGCTTCTATCTCTGAGTTGCATCATTTTGAAAACACTTTATGGTGGTCCAGGAGAAGGAAAACAAACACTCCCTACCGCCTACTCATCTTCTGAAAGGAATCCACCGAGAAACAGTGGTTTAACCATGTAAACCCCAGACTGATGGTCAGTTTATATGAATATAGAATATCTCTGCAAACACAAAGGTTACTGGACTCAAACCTGGAAACTAAAGAAACCTACAGCATGTGAGGTGAATACAGAAGAGTCAAAGAGCAAATACAAAAATACTACAAGACCAAACTGACCCAAATCAGGAAAAAATTAAATAAGATAAATTATCTGCACACGGTTCAATAATTAATAAGATAAAGTTCAGAGATAATTATATAAAGCACCTCCCACCCTGGTACTGTAGTAGTATTCTTTGCAGTACTTTCTTGCAGTATTTTTACCCAGTGTGGTGCTGTGGTTGAGGTACTGTAGTAGTATTTTATGCAGTATTAGTACCTGATCTGGTGCTGTGGTTGAGGTACAGTAGTAGTATTTTTACAGTATTTTTTGTAGTATTAA
This sequence comes from Lepturacanthus savala, assembly GCA_030544235.1. NCBI lineage: Eukaryota > Metazoa > Chordata > Actinopteri > Scombriformes > Trichiuridae > Lepturacanthus > Lepturacanthus savala. Next base: position 2,314,954 of record CM060480.1, on the reverse strand, counting down.
TACCTGATCTGGTGCTCTGGTTGAGGTACTGTAGTAGTATTCTTTGCAGTACTTTCTTGCAGTATTTTTACCCAGTGTGGTGCTGTGGTTGAGGTACTGTACCTCAACCCGTACCTAGTATTCTTTGCAGTAGTTTTTGTAGTATTAGTACCTGATTTGGTGCTGTGGTTGAGGTACTGTAGTAGTATTTTATGCAGTATTAGTACCTGATCATAGCTGTGATTGAGGTACTGTAGTAGTATGTTTTGCAATATTTTTGTTTTTCACTATTCTTTGCAGTATTTTTTCCAGTATTAGTACCTGATTTGGTGCTGTGGTTGGGGTACTGTAGTAGTATTTTCTGCAGTATTAGTACCTGATTTGGTGCTGTGGTTGAGGTACTGTAGTAGTATTTTTTGCAGTATTTTTTGTAGTATTAGTACCTGATCTGGTGCTGTGGTTGGGGTACTGTAGTAGTATTTTCTGCAGTATTAGTACCTGATTTGGTGCTGTGGTTGGGGTACTGTAGTAGTATTTTTTGCAGTATTAGTACCTGATTTGGTGCTGTGGTTGAGGTACTGTAGTAGTATTTTTTGCAGTATTAGTACCTGATTTGGTGCTGTGGTTGAGGTACGGTAGTAGTATTTTTTGCAGTATTTTTTGTAGTATTAGTATGTGATTTGGTGCTGTGGTTGAGGTACTGTAGTAGTATTTTATGCAGTATTAGTACCTGATTTGGTGCTGTGGTTGAGGTACTGTAGTAGTATTTTATGCAGTATTAGTACTGTAGTTCAAGTCAGGAAAAAAAAAATTAGAACATCAAAATTGAAAAAATTCAAAAGAACATGTCAAATATCCATGAGCAATAGGGATATCCTGGTCATGTGACCTCATAAATTGTAATCCCTTCAAAATAAAAGCCTCTTTTTTATGCCCATAGGTTTTATATCACAGCTTTTTAGAAAAAGGAAGATAAAGTAATAATGGAGACGTGCACCTAGTGATCATCTGGAAACAGGACAACAACTCACTTCTCTTATTTTCTATTATTAAATTCTCCAACACTGCTCAATATTTGAGTGTCTGAGTGGATGCTCCCACATGAAAGTAGGGGAGGAGAAAAAAAAAAAGCCCAAAAACTCCATTTCATTTGTGAAGTTTAGCAGAAGTGCTGATGTGTTTTGCTGCAGGAGAAGCGGAGGAGGAGGAGGAGGAGGAGGAGGAGGAGGAGGAGTGTGTGCAGCCACGGTTCAGCGTGCCGCTAATGTGAGTGTATGTTGTTGCATGAATTATCAGTGGGAGGACGGCCCGCGGTTTAGCTGAGCCGAAGAGACGGGGATTGAGACGTCCACTCACGGCTCACTGGCTTGATATTTCCATCATCGACAGCAAAGGAGACTCTGACAGTCGTGCTGCACGGAGCCAGCTGTTTTCATGGTTTGAAGCGTCCTGAAACGTGCACCCGAGTTGAAGGATTGGTAGGAGATTATTAACTAAAGTGACACCCAGAACACAGGCATCCACAGTTGGAAAATCACTGCCTCCTTTTTATTTTTTCTTTATTCTCTCCCTCTGCTGCTCTTTCTTTTTTTCCCCCTCTCTCTTTCTCGCTAGTTTTGGAGCTGCAGCAAAATGCTGCATAAGGTAGGAAGCACATTAAAAATAGATAAACATACATCTGTGGACTAATCTAAGGGAGAAAAAACAAGGCAATCACAGAGCTGCTGATCAGAGGATTGGAGAATAAAGGGCAGATTAGATCTGTGATTGCTGCAATAGATTCCTGTCGTTAAATGACTTTATGATTTCTGAATTATTAAAAGACATAAACCCATCTGGCTGCTTTTCATTATTACACAGAGTTGGTGGGAAGGTTCACAACCTCAAATATGTTGATTTTGACATTTTAATGAAAGGATTGAGGATGTTTTCTTCTTGTTTTTAGGCATAAATAAATCAAATATAAGAGGTATCCATGTTCATTACTCAGGTACAAGTATAGATACTTTAAAATACTTCTGTACAAGTTGAAGTATCATGTAAAAGTGGAAAAGTTCTGGTTTCATAATTAATTGAAGCATAAAACTAAAAGGAATCTGTCAAAATATATGAAAAAAGGCTAAGAACAGGTCAAAGGTCACTGTTTGGCTGAGATGAAAGGTTTAGTGTTCACTATATACATCATATGTAGTAAAACTATACAAATATATGGGGTATTCACATGGATGAATTAGGTAGAAGTATTTTTTGCAGTATTAGTACCTGATTTGGTGCTGTGGTTGACGTACTGTAGTAGTATTTTTTGTAGTATTTTTTGCAGTATTAGTACTGGATTTGGTGCTGTGGTTGAGGTACTATAGTAGTATTTTTTGTAGTATTAGTACCTGATTTGGTGCTGTGGTTGAGGTACTGTAGTAGTATTTTTTCCAGTACTTTCTTGCAGTATTTGTACCCAGTGTGGTGCGATGGTTGAGGTACTGCAGTAGTAGTTTTTTCAGTAGTTTTTGCAGTAGTTTTTGCGGTATTAGTACTTAGTCTGGTGCTCTGATTGAGGTACTGTAGTAGTATTTTATTGCAGTATTTTTTGCAGTATTAGTACCTGATCTAGTGCTGTGATTGACGTACTGTAGTAGTATTTTATTGCAGTATTTTTTGCAGTATTAGTACCCAGTCTGGTGCTGTGATTGACGTACTGTAGTAGTATTTTATTGCAGTATTTGTTGCAGTATTAGTACTGCAGTTCAAGTCAAGAAAAAGAATTAGAACATCAAAATTGAAAGTATAGATACAAGGGTTTAAAATACTTCTGGATAAGTTGAAGTATCAACTCAAGCTTTTTACTTCACATGTAGCAAAACTACTCCAAAACTACTTAAAGTCAAAATATATGAGCTGCGGTCAGAGATATTACAGTTTATGAACTGGATTATGTCTTTAAAAGTATTTTAACAGGGAAAATCAAACTTTATACTCACGTAAAATCTGGTTTCAAAACTACTTTAAGTATAAAAGTAAAACAAATCGGTGAAAATAAATGAGCTGTGATGACTTTTCAACATAAATATTAAAGTTGATGTGTTGCATTGTCCCTTTAAAAGTACTTTAGCTGGATTAGCATTACTCACGACCTATAGATCCACATAAAACACTATAAAAATGATGGATTCTTCACTTACGCAGCAGTAATGTTAAAATACTCATGAATGATGAAAAATCCTGCTTTAGCAGCAAAAAACACTTTAAAGTATTAAAGTTTCATTCCTCTGATATATAGTAGTAAATGTACTTCACTGTTATATTATTGTGTGATGATTATCAGTTATATTTCAATAAATGAATCAACATTTCACAAATAATAAAAAATAATTATTATATTTGCTTCTAATAATCATCTCACGACCCCTCGGTATTATCCTGGTGTCCCTTTGGAGGGCCCCGACCCACAGGTTGGGAACCACTGGATAATCTAATGATGTCCTATAGAATAAAATCAGTCAGAGGGACTAAATGAATACTTCTACTTTAATAATTTATGTACATGTTGATGCCAAAAGTACTAAAAGTACTAAATACTCTTTAGAAAATAGCAGTAATGTTAAAATATGGGGTTTAGCAGCAAAAAGCAGTTGAAGTATTAAAGTGAAAGTGCTCGTTCATGTCTGTGATCTACTATTATATATGAAGATATATATCTATAATATATTTCTGTTATTCCATCGATGTGTAAACAGCCTGTTAGTGTTAAAGCCGTGGTTCCCGCCCTTCCAAAGGGTCAGCAGATAAAAATGAGGGGTCATGACGTGACTAATGGGAGACAGGGAGGAACAAAAAGGTACTGATGAACTAAATCTGTTTTCACTCTTTGGACTTTTCCTCTGATGTGTTGTATTTTAAAAGCTTTGTTTTATTGAGTCCGATCCACATCTGAAAAAGTAAATAAAGCTGCCAGATAAAATAGAGCTGAACAGAAAGTCGAGCAGGGAAGGACAGAGCAGCATCAGGTGGAAATATTCATGTAAAGTACTTATAAATTATACTAAAACACAGTAGTCACTATAGTAACTAAAGTGAAATTACCTCATTAAAATGCTTAAAATAGCATCTACTCCTTCACTGTAAAGTCTAGAGCTGCAGCAGGTAGTTGATTAATTAATTAGTTGTCAATTAATCATTTTAATAATTGATAATAATAATAATTGGTTAATTATCAAAATAATGGTTTAGATTAGAATCAGAATATTGTGATAATTTGTGGGTTTTTATTACCAGAATTGTCATAATCCTTAAAAATACAAGAAATAAAGGCTGGATACAGTTCACTCTACAGTTATTCACCAACTATTGTAATACCTGATTTATCAATTTGTTCTGTATGAACTAAAAACTGTGCTAAAGTTCCCTATAGGAGCCAAAGCATGTGCAAAAATTCCCTCTAGGAGAAAAAACCTGTGCCAAAGTGCCCTCTAGGAGCAAAAAATGAGCTAAAACATGTGCTAAAATTTTCTTTAGGAGCCAAAATGTGTGCTAAATTGCCCTCTTAGAAGCTAAAATGCATGCTAAAGTTCCCTCTAGGAACCAAACATGTGCAAAGTGCCCTCATGGAAGTCAAACTATGTGCTAAAGTACTAAAATTCATGTTAAAGTTCCCTCTTGGAGCCAAAACATGTGCTAAAATGCACACTAGGAGCTAGAACATGTGCTAGGAGCCAAAATACATGCTAAAGTTCCCTCTAGGAGACAAAACATGTGCTATAGTGCCCTCTAGAAGCAAAAAAAATCATGCTAAAGTGCCCTCTATGAGGCAAAACATGTGCTAAAATTTTCTATAGGAGCCAAACCATGTGCTAAATTGCCCTATAGAAGCAAAAAAAACATACTAAAGTTCCCTTTATGAGGCAAAACATGCAAAACATGCCAAAAAATGCACAAAAGTCCCCTCTAGGAGCAAAAAATCGTGCTAAAGTGCCCTCTATGAGCTAAAACATGTGCTAAAATTTTCTTTAGGAGCCAAAACATGTGCTAAAGTGCCCTCTTGGAGCCAAAATGTATGTTAGGTTCCCTCTAGGAACCAAACGTGCAAAGTTTCCTCATGGAAGTCAAACTATGTGCTAAAGTACTAAAATGCATGCTAAAGTGCCCTCTAGTAGCCAAAATGTATGTTAAAAAATGTATGTGCCCTCATGGAAGTCAAACTATATGCTAAAGTACAAAAATGCATACTAAAGTTACCTCTCTGAGCCAAAACGGTGCTAATGTGTGCTCTAGGAGCTAGAACATGTGCTAGGAGCCAAAATACATGCTAAAGTTACCTCTAGGAGACAAGACATGCGCTATAGTGCCCTCTAGAATCAAAAATCATGCTAAAGTGCCCTCTATGAGGCAAAGCATGTGCTAAAATTTTCTCTAGGAGCTAAACCATGTGCTAAATTGCCCTATAGAAGCAAAAAAAACATGCTAAAGTGCCCTCTATGAGCTAAAACGTGCTAAAATGTTCTTTAGGAGCCAAAACATGTGCTAAAGTGCCCTCTTTGGTGCCAAAATGTATGTTAGGTTCCCTCTAGGAACCAAACATGTGCAAAGTTTCCTCATGGAAGTCAAACTATGTGCTAAAGTACTAAAATACATACTAAAGTTCCCTCTAGGAGCCAAAATGTATGTTAAAAAATGTGCCCTCTAGAAGCAAAAACATCATGCTAAAGTTCCCTGTAGGAGACAAAACATGTGCAAAGTGTCCTCATGGAAGTCAAACTATACTGCTAAAGTACTAAAATGCATATTAAAGTTCCCTCTCTGAGCCAAAACGGTGCTATTGTGTGCTCTAGGAGCTAGAACATGTGCTAGGAACCAAAACACGTGCTAAAGTTCCCTCTTGGGAACTAAAATGCATGTTAAAGTTCCCTCTTGGAGCCAAAACGTGCTAAAATGCACTCTAGGAGCTAGAAAACGTGCTAGGGGCCAAAATACATGCTAAAATGTTCTCTAGGAGCCAAAACATGTGCTAAAGTGCCCTCTTGGGAGCCAAAATGTATGTTAGGTTCCCTCATGCTACATGCTAAAGTTCCCTCTAGGAACCAAACATGTGCAAAGTGCCCTAATGGAAGTCAAACTATGTGCTAAAGCACTAAAATACATGCTAAAGTTCCTTCTAGGAGCCAAAATGTATGTTAAAAAATGGTGCTAAAGTGCCCTCTATGAGGCAAAACATGTGCTAAAATCTTCTCTAGGAGCCAAAATGTATGTTAGGATCCCTCATGCTACATGCTAAAGTTCCCTGTAGGAGACAAAACATGTGCAAAGTGTCCTCATGGAAGTCAAACTATACTGCTAAAGTACTAAAATGCATATTAAAGTTCCCTCTCTGAGCCAAAACGGTGCTATTGTGTGCTCTAGGAGCTAGAACATGTGCTAGGAACCAAAACACGTGCTAAAGTTCCCTCTTGGGAACTAAAATGCATGTTAAAGTTCCCTCTTGGAGCCAAAACGTGCTAAAATGCACTCTAGGAGCTAGAACACGTGCTAGGGGCCAAAATACATGCTAAAGTGCCCTCTAGGAGACAAAACATGCTAAAATGTTCTCTAGGAGCCAAAACATGTGCTAAATTGCCCTCCTGGGAGTCTAAATGTATGTTAGGTTCCCTCATGCTACATGCTAAAGTTCCCTCTAGGAACCAAACATGTGCAAAGTGCCCTAATGGAAGTCACACTATGTGCTAAAATACATGCTAAAGTTCCCTCTAGGAACCAAAATGTATGTTAAAAAATGTGCCCTCTAGAAGCAAAAACATCATGCTAAAGTGCCCTCTATGAGGCAAAACATGTGCTAAAATCTTCTCTAGGAGCCAAAATGTATGTTAGGATCCCTCATGCTACATGCTAAAGTTCCCTGTAGGAGACAAAACATGTGCAAAGTGTCCTCATGGAAGTCAAACTATGTGCTAAAGTACTAAAATACATGCTAAAGTTCCCTCTAGGAGCCAAAATGTATGTTAAAAAATGTGCCCTCTAGAAGCAAAAACATCATGCTAAAGTGCCCTCTATGAGGCAAAACATGTGCTAAAATCTTCTCTAGGAGCCAAAATGTATGTTAGGATCCCTCATGCTACATGCTAAAGTTCCCTGTAGGAGACAAAACATGTGCAAAGTGTCCTCATGGAAGTCAAACTATACTGCTAAAGTACTAAAATGCATATTAAAGTTCCCTCTCTGAGCCAAAACGGTGCTATTGTGTGCTCTAGGAGCTAGAACATGTGCTAGGAACCAAAACACGTGCTAAAGTTCCCTCTTGGGAACTAAAATGCATGTTAAAGTTCCCTCTTGGAGCCAAAACGTGCTAAAATGCACTCTAGGAGCTAGAAAACGTGCTAGGGGCCAAAATACATGCTAAAATGTTCTCTAGGAGCCAAAACATGTGCTAAAGTGCCCTCTTGGGAGCCAAAATGTATGTTAGGTTCCCTCATGCTACATGCTAAAGTTCCCTCTAGGAACCAAACATGTGCAAAGTGCCCTAATGGAAGTCAAACTATGTGCTAAAGCACTAAAATACATGCTAAAGTTCCCTCTAGGAGCCAAAACAAGTGCCCTCTTCCGTGGTGAGGACATGCTACATGTGAAACTATGTGTCCACCACTTTATTGTTCATCCTCCAGGAATTCAGGATGAACAAAATCCACATTTTCAAAGGTTAAAAAACAGAATCAAGGTGACCTGAAAATCAAAGAACAAATATCTATAGATATATCATCAACTCCCAAAGCAGCTTCATCCAAAAAGTCTGAGAAAGACGCCGGTGTGTTGGGTTCATGTTGGAGTGAAGTCGTGTTTCATTCTCCGCCACATTCACCACATTCAACATCACACCTATCATTAGAAAACCATTTAAACCGCAGCACCTTAGGGGATTTTAACACCAACAGACGTTTTCTTATATAACTCTGCATCATTTCTTCCTATTGAGCTGCAGCAGCAGCAGCAGCAGCAGCAGCGATGTGGACGACATTAAAGGGAAAAAACCTCCTTTCTCTGACATGGTTCTTCATCATCCTACAGGATCCACGTCTTTTACTTTCAAATCCTAATAAAAAACTCCACATATCATGATTTAGGGTTGGGGGGTGAGGATACAAACTGAAGCTCCTGTTATGCTGACGGAGTAGTTTGGAGTTTTTGAAGACGTTCTGATATTGCTTCGCTGTTGTTAAAAAAAAAGTTCTCAAGAAAATGAGATTAGAGCTTCCACTGTTTTTACAAGTGGAAACTCCGCTTGATAAAATCAATGGTAAAGACGAGTTTTCTGTGTGATTGGGGCTTTGATGACTTCTTGAATTAAAGGGAATCTGTGACAAATATTCGTTGTAATTTATCTGTAATATCATATTTATTGATGTGTTATATATATTTCCAAAATGCTGGACTGAAATAGATAGTCCTAATATGTTGAAATATAGGGAAAAAATATCTTTTAAACTATTTACTGGGAGCTGAATTATCCTCAGAGGTCTGACTTTAACAGACCTACAGATTAGAACTAGTAGAAACAGTGAATAAAACAACCTTATGTTAAAAATCTGTGTTTTTCTGATGCCGTTTGTCTTACTACCTGAGCTAATGCTAACATTAGCTCTGCTTGTTGCTCTGAAATAAATTAAAATCCAGAAATCTGATGATTAAAATCACTCATCTGGATAAAGATAGTATTTTTACATTCTAGAAATGTGGCTTCAAATTGGATTAAATGTCAATTTCAGCTCAGAAGAAGGTACAGCCTCTTATATCTTTACCTTTATTTAAAATTTAAAGGGACAGTGCATAGTTTTTTCTCCCATCTAGTGTAGAGCTGCAACAATTAATTAATTAATCATCAACTATTTTAATAATCGATTAGAGTCATTTTAAAGAAGAAAATGTCCAAATTCTCTGGTTCCAACTTCTTCTATAACAGTAAACTGATGATCTTTGGGTTGTGGACAAAAAAAAAGACATTTTAGTTTGAATCTTCATCTTTTGGGAAACGTTTTACATAATTTTATGGCGTAAACCACTAATAAATTAATCATTTCATTAATTGATAGATTAATTATCAAAAATATTTGTTTAGATTAGAATATTGTGATAAATTGTGATAAATAATCCTTAAAAAATGCAAGAAATAAAGGCTTTATACAGTTCACTCTATGTGTAATGCCAACTATTACATTATTCACCAACTATTTTAATAATCAATTAATTGATTTGAGTCATTTCTAAAGAAGAAAATGTCTAAATTCTCTGGTTCCAGCTTCTCTTCTCTGATTATTTCCTGGTTTCTTTAGTCTCTATAATAATAAACTGATGACTGAAACTTCACAGGATCTAGAAAGGAACCCTGAGGAACCCCACATTTGATTGGACATCGAACTATTTTGGTAATCGATTAATCAATTTGATTATTTCTTTATTCTTCTATAATAATAAACTGATGATCTTTATTTAAAGGGACAATGCACGGTGTTTTTCTCTCATCTAGTGTATTTAGTTTCTTCATTTTCTGTAAAACAATTAAAAAAGTGGACACGTTTTTCTTCACATTTTGATTTAGAATGAAAAACTCAGTGTTCCCAATGCATGCACAATAGATCACCGCTCTTATTTTGAAAAGCACGTTTACTGGCCAGGTTCTAGCATTTGTCTGAAACGTCCCTATTCTTCATTTAACGGCTGCAGAGTGCCGTTAAGAGTCAGATGAATAAGAGGTGCAGTGGAATCCATGCTGCTTTATTGTTTTCTCTCTTCCAGGTCGAACTGGGGTCATTTCTGGATGTGATCAGGGGGAAAAAAAAAATGTACGACATCTCATACATAGAGAGAAATAATAATAAACAAAAAAAAGAGCGGAGGTATTTTGGTGTGTGTGGATCAGCATTCTCCTCAGGCCAATACTTACGGGAGTGAAAACACAATATAGTCGTGGAAGATGCTTGCATTCGTCTTTGAATGAGCCTCTCCACTTGGAGCCACCACCTCTCAGGGAAAAAAAAAAAGGAAAAAAAAAAATGAGCTTTAGGAAAGAAATGAAACCCCCAGCGCTGCTCACTCATCTAAGAAACATTAAATGTACGGTTTGTTTACCCGCATGTGCACTTATGAATCCCAGGGGTGCCGCAACCTGTGTATAACTCACCCTTAGGGCCTCCGAGTATTTTTCACTATGAAATGAAATTTTATAGCATGCGAGATTAGCCGACACTAATGCAAGGTCAAAAATAATAGAATCAATAGGCAGGCTCGGCGATGTTAACATTTACAGAAAATAATGGGGCTGAAAAAGCGCTGTTGAGAACAGAATGAAACGAGTCTCTGCAGAATTCTTATTGATAGCTTTTCATTATTTCTAATAATTTGACTTTTCTTTTGTGTGCCGTAGCCGGAAGGTGCGGCCCTCGCTGTGGTTTATCTCTCTCCATTTGTGTGGGGAGGGGAAGGGAGGGCGTGCACGTGAGCTTTTTTTTTAACGTGCACACGCGTCTGTTTTATGGTCAATAAACAGCTATTTTCTGCCAAAGCCTTTTAAGCAGCTGATCAGATCTCCCGTTTTGCAGTTTTGGAACACGGATCCCAGGATTTTTCTCAGCCGAAAATAATATAATTGTGATTTTTTTTTCCTCCATCATTGAAACTGTGATTTAATATGCAATTTTTTATTTATTTGTTATTTCATTCTCTATTTTATCAGTTTTTTCCACACAAATATGACACAATATTAGATATATTTAGTGTAAAATGTTCTTCTTTCTTTAACAAAATGTTCAAATTTCAAACAAATGTATTTTTATTTAACTGCTTAGTACAGAAACATATGTCAGTGATTTGGCTGGAACATTGGTGTATTTTGGACATAGAAATGTCATATAACATCATATACCTGTCATATAGCACCATACAGCTGTCATATAGCACCATACAGCTGTTATATAGCACCATACAGCTGTTATATAGCACCATACAACTGTTATATAGCACCATACAACTGTTATATAGCACCATACAGATGTTATGTAGCACCATACAGATGTTATATTGCACCATACAGCTGTTACATAGCACCATACAGCTGTTACATAGCACCATACAGCTGTTACATAGCACCATACAACTGTTATATAGCACCATACAGCTGTTATATAGCACCATACAGCTGTCATATAGCACCATACAGCTGTTATATAGCACCATACAGCTGTTATATAGCACCATACAGCTGTTATATAGCACCATACAGCTGTCATATAGCACCATACAGCTGTTATATAGCACCATACAACTGTTACATAGTACCATACAACTGTTATATAGCACCATACAGCTGTTATATAACAACATACAGCTGTTATATAGCACCGTAGAACTGTCATATAGCACCATACAGCTGTCATAGCATCTTACAGCTGTCATATAACACCATACAGCTGTCATATAACATCATGCAGCTGTTATATAACACCATACAGCTGTCATATAACATCATGCAGCTGTCATATAGCACCATACAGCTGTATATAACACCATACAGCTGTTATATAGCACCATACAGCTGTCATATAACACCATACAGCTGTATATAACACCATACAGCTGTCATATAGCACCATACAGCTGTCATATAACACCATACAGCTGTCATATAACACTATACAGCTGTCATATAGCACCATACAGCTGTCATATAGCACCATACAGCTGTCATATAACACTATACAGCTGTTATATAGCACCATACAGCTGTCATATAGCACCATACAGCTGTCATATAGCGCCATACAGCTGTCATATAGCGCCATACAGCTGTCATATAGCGCCATACAGCTGTCATATAGCGCCATACAGCTGTCATATAGCGCCATACAGCTGTCATATAGCGCCATACAGCTGTCATATAGCGCCATACAGCTGTAATATAGCGCCATACAGCTGTCATATAGCACCATACAGCTGTCATATACCACCATACAACTGTTATATAGCACCATACAACTGTTATATAGCACCATACAGATGTTATGTAGCACCATACAGATGTTATATAGCACCATACAGCTGTTACATAGCACCATACAGCTGTTATATAGCACCATACAGCTGTTATATAGCACCATACAGCTGTTATATAGCACCATACAGCTGTCATATAGCACCATACAGCTGTTATATAGCACCATACAGCTGTTATATAGCACCATACAGCTGTTATATAGCACCATACAGCTGTTATATAGCACCATACAACTGTTATATAGCACCATACAACTGTTACATAGTACCATACAACTGTTATATAGCACCATACAGCTGTTATATAACAACATACAGCTGTTATATAGCACCGTAGAACTGTCATATAGCACCATACAGCTGTCATAGCATCTTACAGCTGTCATATAACACCATACAGCTGTCATATAACATCATGCAGCTGTTATATAACACCATACAGCTGTCATATAACATCATGCAGCTGTCATATAGCACCATACAGCTGTATATAACACCATACAGCTGTTATATAGCACCATACAGCTGTCATATAACACCATACAGCTGTATATAACACCATACAGCTGTCATATAGCACCATACAGCTGTCATATAGCACCATACAGCTGTCATATAACACTATACAGCTGTCATATAGCACCATACAGCTGTCATATAACACCATACTGCTGTCATATAGCACCATACAGCTGTTATATAGCACCATACAGCTGTCATATAGCACCATACAGCTGTTATATAGCACCATACAGCTGTCATATAGCACCATACAGCTGTTATATAGCACCATACAACTGTTATATAGCACCATACAGCTGTCATATAGCACCATACAGCTGTCATATAGCACCATACAGCTGTCATATAGCGCCATACAGCTGTCATATAGCACCATACAGCTGTCATATAGCACCATACAGCTGTCATATAGCACCATACAGCTGTCATATAGCGCCATACAGCTGTTATATAGCGCCATACAACTGTTATATAGCGCCATACAGCTGTTATATAGCACCATACAGCTGTTATATAACGCCATACAGCTGTTATATAACGCCATACAGCTGTTATATAACGCCATACAGCTGTTATATAGCACCATACAACTGTCATATAGCACCATACAGCTGTTATATAGCATCATACAGCTGTTATATAGCACCATACAGCTGTCATATAACACCATACAGCTGTCATATAACACCATACAGCTGTTATATAGCACCATACAGCTGTCATATAACACCATACAGCTGTCATATAACACCATACAGCTGTTATATAGCACCATACAGCTGTCATATAGCACCATACAGCTGTCATATAACACCATACAGCTGTCATATAACACCATACAGCTGTTATATAGCACCATACAGCTGTTATATAGCACCATACAGCTGTCATATAACACCATACAGCTGTTATATAGCACCATACAGCTGTCATATAGCACCATACAGCTGTGGTCGCTGTTAGAAAATTGCCTTTCATCATATCGTGATGCTATTAATCCTTCAGCCCTACTTCATCCTTTAGAGAAGCATCAAATCCGAAGTGTCCGAGATAAACTCTGAACGGGTGTTCTCCCCCTGACCCCGTGTTTTATAGCAGCTATCCATGCTATCTGCAGCTAATTCAAGTGTGATTACAGAGGGGGTCTGAGCCCCCCTCACCGATGCAAACCCCCCCCGCTCTCTCGCTATTGTCTTCCTCTCAGACTAATGAAAATAATGGTTATGAATGTTTTTGGTGCACTTTGATTGTCACATCAACTGTTTTTATTGCTGTCATTATGGTTTAACATCGCACTGTTAATTCTGTTAATTAAAAAGCTGATTGCTTTTGCCAGTCTGTGATCTCCATTTGGTGAGTCCATATGGTGGAGATTGCTTGTTGTAAATTTCAATGAAGCCTTATCACAGCATTGCTACGGTGTGTATAATCAAGCCGTACAAAGAGCTCCGGTCGTCCGTCGCCTTCCTCCACAACTTCACCTGCTGCCGCCTTTTTGTTTGGAATCATTAAAGCAAACAGTACGGTACATACTGTAATATCTGATTTACAATAAAAACCTCACCATGTCAGTTTAGAGGCGGTTTTAGACGACCACGATGAATTAAACGCTGCAGTGATTCACTGCAAAGGGACTGAACCCAGATAAGGAAACACTGTGTAAGCAATAAGATGCAAAAGCAGCGGATCACAACCTTTTTTAGCCTGTGGAAATGTCTCCGATGTATCTTTAAATGTCGAAAATTCACAGAAATGCAGTTAATAATTATATTCAACAAAAGAAAATCAATATAACATCAAATCCGAGGAGCTGAAACCATTGTTTTGGAAATATTTTTGCTTGAAAATGTCAAACTCTCTCTGCAAAATGTCTCGAAAGGTTCAAAGGTCATCGTCAAACGTCTAGTTAGGCTCCAAAACCCTTCATCTTAGTCTGTGATCTCTAATTCATTTTGTCTACAAAATGGCTTTAAAAGTTCCAAAGATTAGTTCCAAATGTTTAATTTTGTCTCACTAACTCGTCCAAAACCCCAAAGACCTTTATTTTAGCATCATGTTGGACAAAGAAAAGCAATAAATTATCTCATTTGCGGAAATATTTTTGCCTAAAAATGTCAATCACAGTTCCCAACAAGTCTGAAATCCAGTTCAAACCATTATATTCAACAAAGAAAAGCCGTAAATCATCACATTTAAGATGAGTTGGAACCATCTTTTTTTTAGAAATTTGCTTAAAAACGACTATTAAATTGACTAATTTTGCCTTATTTTGTTTTATATTTTTATCTTTTAGAGGCTTGAGGAGGTAAACGACAGTTATCCATAAGAAATCAAGCAAAAAAATAGGAGATAATTCTTGAATTTAACTCTTTAAAGTGCAGATAGTTTTTGCTGGCGAGCAGAATATTTGTTGAAGCGGCAGGATGCATCCGTCAGGGTAAATATTTCATGGCCTGACGGTGTCAGATCGGAACAGAAAGAACGACTTTTTGTAAATCTCTTAAACGTCTTTGACTGTAAAACGTGATAAAAGCAGCAGCTTGATGCTGAGCAGAGAGCAGAAGGTTCCTGATAAAACCTTTTCACAGCGTCTCTGAGGTCACTCACTGAGAATAAAAGAAGCTCCGTTAATATTTGGGAGGAATTTTCACTCTTTCCGTCCGTGTTGTGCATCGTTAACAGGAAACCTTTAAATACATGTTGCATGGGAGTGTTTCTCTCCTGCAAACAGCTCCTTTAATGAATGAGGATGAAGAGATTTTGACTGTTTAGTGCATAAAAGTGGCCACAAATCCTCCGTCAATATCCTTCCAGATTTAGAATTGGGACGTGCTGTCATGTGATCAAAGTGCAGCTTCCTGTCTCTGTCTTTACTGCAGGTTTCTACAGATAGAAGAGTCAAGTATAATTAGTGGAAGAAGAAAGAGTCTTTATCCTAAAGTAGCTGCAGAACTTTGTTAAAGCAGAGCAGTGAAGTATTCCTACGGTGCAAAATACAACACCCTTTATACTGGATTCTCTACAATTAGTCCAATGTTGAGGGAAATGACCTGAATTGTTGGGAATTGAGGTAATAAAGTCAGAATTATGAGATAAAATGTCCATAATATGAGATAAAAAGACAACATTAAGATAGAAAGTTAAACTATTTAATCATATTTTAAGAAAACAAGACATTAGATTAGATAAAATGTCCATAATTTCAGATAAAAAGACAATATTAAGATAAAAAAGTCAGAATTATGAGATAAAATGTCTATAATCTGAGATAAAGAGACAACATTTAACACCAATTTAATCATATTTTAAGAAAACGAGACAAAATTGACCAAAATCAAGAAAAAACATTTGAAATCAGCAAAAATTTGTACAAAATTGAGTAGAATTATGTTGAATTGTCTTATTTCATTGGCTGATAATAGGAAATTGAGGTAATAAAGTCAGAATTATGAGATAAAATGTCCATAATATGAGATAAAAAGACAACATTAAGATAGAAAGTTAAACTATTTAATCATATTTTAAGAATAAGCAAAATTAGGACAAAATTGAGTAGAATTATCTTGAATTGTCTTATTCCATTGGCAGATAATTGTACTTTTTTCAAGTTTTTCCAAAGAATTATGAGATAAAATGATGTTAATTAACTCAAAATAAGAAAAAATACTTCAATATTGACAAATATATTTACTTTTCACAAGTTTTTCAAAGAATTTTAGATAGAAAATCATAATTTATTAGAGGAAATGTCCATAATTTCAGATAAAACAACAATATTAAGGTAAAAAAGTCAAACAATTTAATCTTATTTTAAGAAAATGAGACAAAATTGACCAAAATCAAGAAAAAAAAACTGAAAATAAGCAAAATTAGGACAAAATTGAGTAGAATTATCTTGAATTATCTTATTCCATTGGCTGATAATTGTACTTTTTTCAAGTTTTTCCAAAGAATTTGAGATAAAATGTTGGAATTATGAGATAAAAAGACGTTAATTAACTCAAAATAAGAAAAAATACTTAAATATTGACAAATATATTTACTTTTCACAAGTTTTTCAAAGAATTTTAGATAGAAAGTCATAATTTATTAGAGGAAATGTCCATAATTTCAGATAAAAAGACAATATTAAGGTAAAAAAGTCAAACAATTTAATCTTATTTTAAGAAAATGAGACAAAATTGACCAAAATCAAGAAAAAAAACTGAAAATAAGCAAAATTAGGACAAAATTGAGTAGAATTATCTTGAATTATCTTATTCCATTGGCTGATAATTGTACTTTTTTCCAGTTTTTCCAAAGAATTTGAGATAAAATGTTGGAATTATGAGACAAAAAGACTCAGAATTAACTCAAAATAAGAAAAAATACTTAAATATTGACAAATATATTTACTTTTCACAAGTTTTTCAAAGAATTTTAGATAGAAAATCATAATTTATTAGAGGAAATGTCCATCATTTCAGATAAAAAGACAATATTAAGGTAAAAAAGTCAAACAATTTAATCTTATTTTAAGAAAACAGGACTAAATCAAGAAAAAAACTAAAAATAAGCAAAATTAGTACAAAATTGAGTAGAATTATCTTGAATTATCTTATTCCATTGGCTGATAATTGTACTTTTTTCCAGTTTTTCCAAAGAATTTGAGATAAAATGTTGGAATTATGAGATAAAAAGACGTTAATTAACTCAAAATAAGAAAAAATACTTCAATATTGACAAATATATTTACTTTTCACAAGTTTTTCAAAGGATTTTAGATAGAAACTCATAATTTATTAGAGGAAATGTCCATAATTTCAGATAAAAAGACAATATTAAGGTAAAAAAGTCAAACAATTTAATCTTATTTTAAGAAAACAAGACTTAAAACTCTTATTCCTAGTATAATATTAGTATTATTCCTAATAAGACAATAGTTGAATATAATATCAGTAGTAGAGACTATTTAGATATTTAATATTTAATGTGATTATTTAATGATCCTCAGTCTGATTTATAGGATTTTAATGGACTAATAACTGATATTTTAACTCTTATCTTATTAATCATTGAACTTTGCAGATAATTTAACTTATTCCAAGTTGATTTTTCTGAATTTGGGTCAGTTTGGTCTCGTTTTATCTTTAAATAAAGTATTTTCCCCAATATTCTAAACTCTATTTGTTCTGACTCTTCTGTCGTCACCTCACATGTTGTAGATTTATTATAATTCCAGGTTTAAGCCCAATAACCTTTGTGTTTGTAGAGATATTCAACATTTATTATCATTTATAGCAGGAAAACTGATAAATGAACCTGGTGCTTTAGTGGTTAACCAGCAGAAATCCTTCATGATTAAATAAATTAGTAAAAATACGTCATTATCATCCAACCACTAGTGGAAACAGCTTAGCATATTTGAAATATCGGATGTATTTTGATGATTTTTTTTGGAACCGACCTGAACCTAAACCCGGACTCCACATCTGTCCAGCTGCCCCCCCCCCCCCCCCTCCCCCCTCCCCCCCCTCCTCCATCTCTAATCTGACGACACGTATCTCTACTCTAAACAAGCGGATGAGTCATAACATAAAACGCTTGGTTGTGGGTGAGCCGCATTACTCTTGTCACTGCGGGTCTTTGAATCCCGGAGCTTTTTTGTCCTCATGCGTGTGGAATGCTGCTGTTTACAGAGGAGTCGGAGACGGGGGGCGGGGGGGGGGAGGTCTCACTCGGACACGTTTCCCCGAGCCGACGTCTATCACTTAGAGGAGTCAGAAAAGGCCTGTAAGGAGTGGACAGGCCCCGGCTCTGTGTCTTCTCCTCAGTATTTACAGCCCTGGAATCTGTTTATGTCATGCACATGTAAATGTTTATACTCCGTGAACGCCGCCTGACTTTTTACAGTCCAGGAAAAAAAAAAAAGACGTGTACAGTTATTTTTTTGGGGGGGGGTTTGATTTTATTAAACACGCAGAGGCGGTTTTTAAGCTTAATTTACGGTCGTCATCTCCGGGTTTTAAAGCTCGGTGCCAGGTTTACATGTTCTGTCCTGGGTGGGACTCCCTCTGCAAATGCCAGCTGATGTGGAATAAATTAGCTGCTTTATAGGCTTTTTTTTTTTTTTAAATTCACACATGAATAACTTCACTAAAGCTGCATTTTCTGCCACCACATAATAAAAGGATGTCTATGGAAAGTGATGAAATGATGCTTTTTATTTATATAAGCCATATTTCTTCATGTTGTTCAGGTCAAAAAGGAAAAAAATGACATTTTTAATCCAGTTCTATGATAAACAGACTGGAATAAACCCTTAAATTTAACCCTAGCACCTCTAAAATGTGAGAAATTTACATTTAATTAATTAATTTATTTATTTTTTACTAGAGGAGCTTATAGATTTTAAGAAATGTACAATTCGTGTGTGTTGAATTTCAAAATAAAAGCACAAAAATCAAGTCAATTTTTGAATTAGTCCAATATTGAGGAAAAGGAACCTGAATTGTCTTATTTCATTGGCTGATGATAGGAAATTGAGGTAAAAAAGTCAGAATTATGAGATAAAATGTCCATAATATGAGATAAAGAGACCAAAATCAAGAAAAAAAACTAAAAATAAGCAAAATTAGGACAAAATTGAGTAGAATTATCTTGAATTATTTTATTCCATTGGCTGATAATTGTACTTTTTTCAAGTTTTTCCAAAGAATTTGAGATAAAATGTCAGAATTATGAGATAAAAAGACGTTAATTAACTCAAAAAAGGAAAAAAATACTTCAATATTGACAAATATATTTATTTTTCATACGTTTTTCAAAGAATTTTAGATAGAAAATCATAATTTATTAGAGGAAATGTCCATAATTTCAGATAAAAAGACAATATTAAGGTAAAAAAGTCAGAATTATGAGATAAAATGTCCATAATATGAGATAAAGAGACATTTAACACCAATTTAATCATATTTTAAGAAAACAAGACGAAATTGACCAAAATAAAAAGAAAAATAAGCAAAATTTGTACAAAATTGAGTAGAATTATCTTGAATTATCTTAATTTTACTTGTATTATTTGATATATATATATATATATATATATATATGGTGCTTTTCTTTCTTTCTTTAGCAATATTTGTGAAAATGTTAAGGAAATATATTCATTTTAAAATAAATAAATCACCACAAATTAACCAATTTAGTTTTTTTAGATCCGTGTCCTTTTAATTCAACTTCACAAACAAAACGTTGGGTTTTTGTATAAATGCATAAATGCACATGTACATAAGTTTGAACAATAGCTAAATATATCTTTATTTTCAGTATTTTACTATTGGCCTATTCAGAAGTCTTGTGTTTTACAATTTGTTTATTGAATTTCAAAATAAAAGCCCACAAAATAAGTCAATTCTTAGTATTTTTAGCCCTCACTACAGGGTATGATGCATATTTCCCCCCCAAAAAAATGCACTTTTCTTTCATGAATGTGAGAACGAACGTAGAAAACAAAAGATAAACTGAACTTCAGAATAAATGTCATCCATATTTGACGCCTTCGCACATCTTATGTTTAGAGGGAATTATTTCCACTGGACATTATGACCAGAGAGATTTAACTAAATACCAGATGAGGTCACCTCTAACCTATGATTCACAGCTTCAAACGACTGTTTTACCTGCTGCCACCAGCTGACGATGATCAGCTGTTGTGCCATAATGACAGAAAATATGCTGAAATATGGCGTTTTTCCCTCCAGATATAAAAAGTGCTGCAGCAGTAAATCCTCCACACGTGAGATCCAGTCGGCCGCTGATATTTTGGAGAAGGAGAAGTGGGGCAATAACACCTTCAGTCAGGCCGCTGCAGTCTTAATTTGTTAAGGCCATTGTCCTGAGCTCTTTCAGGAGGCGAGCTATTTATCATTTAGGCGGCCGTTATTTTTAATGAGTCTGTTATCATTCATTTTAGGGCATCCCACCTTTCCTTGACATGGATAGTATTTCTTTTTATATAGGACATAGGATTTATGTCTCCCTCTCTTCCCTCAGCCGCTCGCCGCTCTCTGCCTGGCCGGGAGCTGTCAGCCCGGATGGAGGTCTGGGACCTGGAGCTGCAGAGACCCCCTTACAACCATGGGGGGCTGGACCAGTCCAGACCAGAACCCCCCGGAAAACCACAGAAAAACCACAGAAAACCCATAAAAAGCCATTTAAAAGCAGGACTATATCGTGACCTCATTCTCTTCTCTGTGGTTTTTACAGGTGAGGACACCCTGACTTTCACCGCCATCGTGCTTTTATCAATAAAATGTTTTCTCTCTGAAAGATGGAAGTCAATGGGTCTGAGCCACAGCAGCATTTCTTGAATGTTTTTAACCCATTTCTCAGCGACAGCAATGGTTGAAAAGACGTCTAAAACACCCAAAAAACCCAACAAGCATTGTTAATATTTCATGATTAACTCCATTCTATCAGTATTTAGTAGAGTGGTGTTCTATTCCCTCTGACAGATAATGGTTTAATAGGATACGTCACTAGTTTTTCATACAAATTTAAATTTAGTTTGTGTGTAAAATGTCTCAAAGAAAGAAATATTCAGACATTTATCTCTAGTTTTCATTGATTACACTAATTAATGCAAGATGAAGAAGTTTTATCCTGAAAAAAACACACTTTTAACTATTTTTCCTTGATCTTCCAATTTTAAAACAGGTCAATTTGTCCTGCAACATAACCGGAGGGTTAAAGGTCAAATGGTTTCCAACTGTTATATTAATCACCATCTATTTGAGTCATTTTTAAGAAGAAAATGTCAAAATTCTCTGGTTCCAGTTGCTAAACTAGTTGTTTGTGTGAATTGTAATTTGTGTCTTTAACTTTTAATTGATGCACTAGTTTGACATTATCGGTGGTGGATAAAGTGTTCAGAATCATTGTTTTAAAGGGACAATGTGTAGTTTTTTAATCGATTAATCGATTGATCTCCAACGATTCGTTAATCGGCAACTATTTTAAGAATCAATTTGATTCATTTTCTAAGAAGAAAATGTCCAAATTCTCTGGTTCTGTGATTATTTCCTGTTTTTTTTTAGTCTCTATAATAATAAACCGATGATCTTTAAGTTACAGAATTTTATGAACCAAACAACTAATCGATTAATCGTTTCAATAAGTGATAGATTAATCAACTTCAATATTTGAATATTGTGAGAAGTTGTGTGTTTTTGTTACCTCTAAGCCATAATCCTTAAAATTACAAGAAATAAAGGCTTAAAATATTTCACTATATGCGCAACGCCAACTTTTACATCAAACACCAACTATTTTGGTAATCGATTAATCGATTTGATTCATTTTCAAGAAGAAAATGTCCAAATTCTCTGTTTCCAGCTTCTCTTCTCTGATTATTTCCTGGTTTCTTTAGTCTCTATAATAATAAACTGATGATCTTTGGGTTGTGGACAAAAAAAGACATTTTACATCATTTTATGAACCAAACAACTAATCGATTAATCGTTTTAATATTCAATAGATTAATCATCCATCAAAATAGTCGTTAGTTGCAGCTCTACCAACAAGATACAGTTTCTCTGTGTGAATTATAATGTCTTTAGTGTAGAGCTGCAACGATTAGTTGATTAATCGATTAGTTGCCAACTATTACATTAATCGCCAACTATTTTGAGATTCGATTAATTGATTTGAGTCATTTTTAAGTAGAAAATGTCCAAATTCTCTGGTTCCAGCTTCTCTGATTATTTCCTGGTTTCTTTAGTCTCTATAATAATAAAAAACTGATGACTGAAACTTCACAGGATCTAGAAAGGAACCCTGAGGAACCCCACATTTTATTTGACATCGAACTATTTTGGTAATCGATTAATCGATTTGAGTAATTTTTAAGAAGAAAATGTCCAAATTCTCTGGTTCCAGCTTCTCTTCTCTGATTATTTCCTGGTTTCTTTATTCTTCTATAATAATAAACTGATGATCTTTGGGTTGTGGACAAAAAAAGACATTTTCGGTTGAATCTTCTGCTTCATATTCATTTTACGAACCAAACAACTAATCGATTCATCGTTTTGTCATTTTCTGTCACTCTCAATCAAAGCCATAGAGTTAATGACCTCATAAAGTAGTGGGATCACGGCGGTCGCTGCAAACATTAGCTCAGTTAGTTCCTGTGATAACCTAAGATCCAGATGTTGGAGGGATTTCGTGCAGATGTTCTCCTCCTCTCCAAAGCAAACAGACACGGTGATTAAAACCAAAGTAAAAACACCGAACGAAGCACGTGAATAACATGTTTTTCTCTGACTCTTGTGGTTATTCGCACCACAACGCTGACGCAAGGGGGAAACTTAGAAACAGGCAGGTTAACGTCATGTGTTGAGGCTGAAATTAGTCACGACATTTTATAACACTTAGATTATCTAGTTATAGTTAATAAATACTGAATAAAATGATAATACTGTCTCAAACTGTCTGATTGACCAGTGAAATCTTGCAAATGAGACATAGAGACAACATAATACTATTCACTATTCATAATACTAATAATAATTTATTCATAATTAACAAGACCAATTACATGGGACCATGAACCAGGAAAACAAATATATATAGACACAAAGCACAAAAAACTAGGTGTAGAGCTGCAATGACTAGTTGATTAATCAATTAGTTGCCAACTATTACATTAATCGCCAACTATTTAGATGATCGATTAATCGACTTATCGACCAAATCAACCAGGTTCCAGCTGTCAGAAATGTTTAATTTTGTAAAGAATCCAGGTAGTTATCATTATCAGTAGTGAACAAATGCTCAGATTAATTTATTTAAAGGGACAATGTGTAGTTTTTATTCTCTGATCAAGTATAGACTTCTAATGATTAGTTGATTAATCGATTAGTTGCCAACTATTACATTAATCGCCAACTGTTTTGATAATCAATCAATTTGAGTCATTTTTGACCTGATCATTTAGACTATTTTTCTTTAAAATGACTCAAATTGATTAATTGATTATTGAAATAGCTGTCGATTAATTTAATAGTCTGCAACTAATCGATTAATCGTTTAATCAACTCTATCTTTTTCATGTATCGTATACATTTTAATCATTTTATAATCCTTTTAATATTATAGGTTACTGCTTTCAGTAAAGTAGAGCTGTAACGATTAGTCAATTAATCAGTTAGTTTCCAGTGTCTAGTGACTTCTAATGATTAGTTGATTAATCGATTAGTTGCCAACTATTACATTAATCACCAACTTTTTTAATAATCAGCCAATTTGAGTCATTTTTAACCTGATAATTTGGACTATTTTTCTTTAAAATGACTCAAATTGATTAATTGATTATTGAAATAGCTGTTGATTAATTTAATAGTTGACAACTAATCGATTCATCGTTTAATCAACTCTATCTTTTTCATGTAGAGTATACATTTTAATCATTTTATAATCCTTTTAATATTATAGGTTACTGCTTTCAGTAAAGTAGAGCTGTAACGATTAGTCAATTAATCAGTTAGTTTCCAGTGTCTAGTGAATTCTAATGATTAGTTGATTAATCGATTAATCGCCAACTGTTTTGATAATCAATCAATTTGAGTCATTTTTAACCTGATAATTTGGACTATTTTTTCTTAAAAATTACTCAAATTGATTAATTGATTATTGAAATAGCTGTCGATTAATTTAATAGTCGGCAACTAATCGATTAATCGTTTAATCAGCTCTATCTTTTTCATGTATCGTATACATTTTAATCATTTTATAATCATTTTAACATTATAGGTTACTGCTTTCAGTAAAGTAGAGCTGTAACGATTAGTCAATTAATCAGTTAGTTGCCAACTATTACATTAATCTACAACTATTTCAATAATCGATTAATCGATTTAAGTCAAGAAAACGTCCAAATTCTCTGGTTCCAGCTTCTCTTCTCTGATTATTTTCTAGTTTCTTTAGTCTCTATAATAATAAACTGATGATCTTTATTTAAAGGGACATGTAGAGCTGCAGCGATTAGTCGACCCTGTAATATTCATTTTTCTTCATTTTCTGTAAAGCCATTAAAAAAGTGGACACTCCCAATGCATCACAACAGATCTTATTAGAAGGATTAAGTCTTCTATAATAATAAACTGATGCTCTCTGTCCAAAAGACATTTTAGGATGAATCTTCAGTTTTGAGATCCACATTTTACACCATTTAATGAATAGCTACTGGTTGTATTGTTGGATGATATGGATAATACCAATATATATTGGTATTGTTTTATTTCTCAGGCCTGTTACAGGTAGAGAATAAAGTAACTAGAAGCTGCAGTGGTAACATGTTCCTGGTCCTAAAGTCTGAGACACGTGTTTGTTCCTGTTCTTCACTAAACGTTGGGGCCGTGATGCCTGTTCCCTAAAGTGTTGATCTAGGCCATATGTAGAGTTGGCAACAAACTGGTGATGGCAGGTGAAAAAATGTGCACTTGGCATCCTGTTCATTCTCTCAGCTGTGAGCGCACACACACACACACACACACACACACACACACACACACACACGACTTTGGCTCAAATTTTCTTGCTATAACAGAAATGACCTGACAGGTTTTTGCGCAGCAAGATTTTTTCTGCTCTACTACACTTTTGGGTGGCGGTGTCAGGATGTCCTATCGGCGCCAACGCGTTTTTTTTTTTCTTTTTCCTCACTTCCTCCAGCGTCACATGACCTCGCCGCCGCAGCGCCGTCGTTTCTACAACGTTCCAACATACGAAAAAAACACGTCTTAATCCGTCTGGATGATCACAGCTGAAGATCTGAAGCGGGATAAAGTAACAGACTGTTTTTCGCCGGATAGACGAAAGCGTCCTTCATGGAAAGTTATTGCCAGGCGGCCGAGGGTAATACATCACTGCGTTTCCTTTTTTTTTTTTTGGGGTGAGGACAATGCTACGAAGCCTGAATCCAAGTACAGATGCATCATAGTTGCACAGTGAGCATTTTGTTGCAAATAATGCTGTCATCAATTTTCATCTTTTGTTTAAACATATTAGTCTTTTGGACAAGATAGGTCATATTTCAGCAGGTTGATAAATCCTCTCCCCTCTCCTCTTCACAGAACGTGCACTTAATTAATTACACAACCTTTAATTGGACAGATTATTCCTAATGGTGGTACGGTGCTAAATGTACAAAACTCCGAGAGGGCTCACGAGTAATTATTTTAATGCCACATTCCCGGCTCGCTGTAATCAGTATATTTCAAATAATTAGTATTTTTCACGCGGTTAAGGTACGGATACTCGAAAATAGACAAATTACATTTACATTTGTGTTGGATTGTTTGGCGGCTGATCCCTCATCTCCTGCATCATTTCCACGTGCTGCTGAGGCTGTAGAGTGTTAAGGGGCGTATGATCACCCCTTGATATTTTACGATATCTGGCGGTATTACCTCCTGTTTAATTACCTCAGTAATGTGCATTGATGTACATGATGGATTTTTACGGAAGCCCACTTCTTAACTATCGGATGCGGGCGACATGAGTGATCATCACTGCAGCCGCAGTGGTTTCTTATGAGATAAATTAATAATTGCGATAAGAGGAAGTGGGGGGGGGGAATACAATTAGCAAATGCATCTGCGGTTAACTAAAGAAGACAAACATGAACGTGGGTGCACCATCGTGGCGTTTGTGTCGCTAAAACTGCTGCTGTCACACAGATCAGGGTTGTTTTTTAAGTTTTGTGTCATGTTTTAGGATTTTTGAGTAAACATTCTGAACCAGATCAGATCCAGGCCTATTTGTATTGATGACAAATAATATGGAGGATCTCTACAACCACAAGGGATTTGCACGTAAATCTGGTATAAGATGAAAGCTACAACATGTGGGTGACTACAGAAGAGTCTCAATCAACTCATATGGTACTGGGACAAAGTAAATAAAGATAAAATCATGCAAGAAAAAATCCTGTTTTACGCTGAATATCATCTGGGAAAAATGAGTTACTAGCCTAAATAATCCAGGAATCATTAATCCAATGTTTAATCAGTATTTATACCAAGATAGATGCATGGAATTTGAACCAGTGCCGTTTAGAACTGTTGGAACCAGGTGGACCTCCATTGCAAGCCATTTGGAGTGTGACCTTTGACCCTTTTCATGTACCAGACTTAATCGTGCCAACTAAATATTAATAGTACTTTATTTATTACTGTAGCTGAGAGTTTTCTCATGCAATTTAAGTATTAGATTTAATAATTTAGCACAGGCTTCATTCTGTTTAATGCATATTTGGAACCATATTATCAGGTTAATCTCCACCTGTTTTACAGTGAATATCATCCTGAAAAAATGAATTATCAACTCAAATAATCCAGGAATCATTAGTCCAATGTATGATCAGTATTTATGCCAAGATGGATGCATGGAACTAGAACCAGTGCAGTTTTAAAGGTTTTTTTTTACTGTTGGAACCAGGCGGACCTTGATATTTTTAGTTTTTCTTTTAGGAACAGACATCGGAACATATTTTAATTATAAAATTGACTATGTTTTTAGAGTATTTTTAATTTATTTTTAGCTTTGTTGGGGTCCCCTCCTCCTCCATCCATTGGCTGGGCCCTAGCAGCCTCCTCCCATGTTAAATCCGCCTCTGTAAAAAAATAAAACCTCCAGTTTTTCCAACCATCCATCCGATCTCTTCTCCTCTTTTTTTCCCGCTCTCTCCATCCCCGGCTGGCAGATCCTGCTCCGAAGCGCTGGAGAGGAGAACAAGGGGGCTTCTTTCCCATGAACTGGAGCCAAGTGCCAGCACTTAAGGTGAAGGGGCCGAGGCGCCGGAGAAGTAATTTAATCTGAGGCTCTGCCCAATTCCCCGGGCGGCCGGGTTTAAGAAAGGTCACGGCGAGAAACAGGCAGCGCTGACCCCCTTCCCAATTACGGGCGCTACAGCAGAACGTATCACAGCGGCGTCCGGAGTGACAGTCATTTAGCAGCAACTCATCTGAGGGGAGGAAGCGGGAGATGGATGATAAGGAAATAAAAAATGATTTGCCAGGACCTGTTAGCCACTTCTCTACACAGGCCTGCTGCTCCCCCAGCTCCTCCCTGTCTCTCTCCTTCCCTTTTCCTCTCTCCTCCCACCCCCTGCCACCCCTGCTGCCCATCTCCCTCCTGCTCCACGGACACGTGACGACTCCGCATGATTATTGGCGCAATCACTCATGTAACAGCCTGCCCGGCTTTCCGTGGGGGCTCCAGTATTTGTCACTGTCACTTCCCCAAGTGCTCCGCCATTGTCTTGGAAATTGTATGTGTAAGGCAAAGAGATGCCTGTGACCCACTTCGACAAGGGAGCCGGCGATGTGAGGGCGCTCATCACGCAGAAAAAACAGCGGTTTGATGTGTCCTATTATGTGTCCCAGCAAGAGCCATAAATAATTGTGACAAGTTTTTTGTTGCGCGTGAAAGTCCTTGACTCTGCCTCCTGTTCCAGCGCCTCCCCTCTCGTACGGAGACGCTGCCAAAGCACCCCCCCGATGATAGATGGCACGGCGCGGCAAATGACAACGGGATAGATTTTTAGTTTGTGCTTTGGAAGGGATCAGTAATGGTGCTTTGCTGTACAAAGCAATAAAAGAGAAGGACAAGAGACAGAGGGGAGGGAGGAGGAGGAGGAGGAGGAGAGGGGGAAACGAAAAAAAAATACAACAAAAAAAAGCTCCATCGATGCTGGAGAGGGAAGAGTGATGGTCGGTGACGCAGGATTTTTTGGGGGGGCTTTGGAGCACTTAGATGTATGAAATCTGTGGGTTTGTCAAGACGGAACGGGGTAAAAACAAATGCAGGAAACAAACTAATTGAGATACGTCTGTACGATGGCGTTTTTTGGTTGGCGCGTCCCATTTTCCTAAAGCAGACTTTTTGTTTTTCTTGCAGATTTGCTGATGACGCCTTACTGAGTGTTTATGAACCAGATCAGCTCCAGGCCTCATTGTGTTGAAATGACGTAATAAATATGGAAAATCTCTACAACCACAAGGGTTTTTGTTCATAAATCTGGTATCAAAAGAAATCTACGACACAAGAAGAGTCAGATTGTTACTATGACTGAATATTGCAAAAATATTTGTAATATATAAGAAATATCTTGTTTTACAGTGAATATCATCTAGGAAAAATTAGTTATTAGTCCAAATAATCCAGGAATCATTAGTCCAATGTATAATCAGTATTTATACCATGGAACTTGAACCAGTGCAGTTTTCGAAGGTTTTTTAGAACTGTTCTAACCACGTGAACCTTTATTTTGTACCATTTGGACAACCTAGTGTGACCTTTGACCTGTAATGTAATGATTTGATACAGGCTTCATTCTGTTCAATGCACATTTGGCACCATCAGGTTAATCTTCACCTGTTTTACAGTGAATATCATCTTGAAAAAGTGAGGTATCAACTCACATAATCCAGGAATCATGAGTCCAATGTTTGATCAGTATTTATGCCGAGATAGATGCAGGGAACTTCAACCAGTGCAGTTTTAAAGGTTTTTTTTACAACTGTACTGAACTTTCATGCATGAAATACACCGTTTATATCGTCCACTGCTGCTGAAACAAACAGAAACGCCTCTGTACAGCAGCATTTTTGTAATTCTAGACAAAAACGTGAATCTGCACGTCGGATGTTTTAGCTCTAAGTGGTGATTTTGCACGCAGAGAGAGGGTTTTTTTCCCCCGTGAAAAATCGACATGGCGTTAGATGAAGTACCACCTGCAGGTCCAGGGTGCCAAGGCGGCCAGGATAGCAGGAGACAGTATGATCAGTCATGGTAATGAGCACCCGCCTCTGAATTATATGACTTTGAGGCCTCGGCTCCTGCGAACCAGGCCTCAGCCATTAGTTCAGCAGCTCTCTGCTTATCTCAGAGTCAAGCTGTGAAGTTTTAACAGCGCCATCATTCCCCTCCCCTTTTTTTTCTCCTCTAAATAGTTCCACCTCCTCAGCTGTGTAGAGGAATGCTCCTATAGGTTAATTAACCTGATAAAATCCAAGAAGCCCAAATATATGTTTTGTGCATTGAACGAGGGTGGAGCACAGGCTAAAATCATTACATCCAATGCATAAACTGCATGAGAAAAGTCTCAGCTACAATAATAAATAAAGTATTTTTATCTGTAGTAAAACACAATTCAGTCTGGTACATGAAAAAGGTCAAATATCACAAAATAGTTCTAAAAAAAAAACTCTAAAACTGCACTGGTTCAGGTTCCATGCATCTATCCTGGCAGAAATACTGATCATACATTGGACTAATGATTCCTGGATTATTTGGGCTAATAACACATTTTTCCAAGATGATTAACCTGATTAAAGCTGATAAATCTAAGGACCCAAGATATGGTTCCAAATATGCATTGAACAGGATGAAGCCTGTATCAAATCAATGCATCAAATACAGAAATTGCATGAGAAAAGTCTCAGCTACAACAATAAATAAAGTATCTGTAATAAGCACAATTCAGTCTGGTAAATGAAAAAGGTCAAAGGTCACGCTAGGTTGTCCAAATGGCACAAAATAGAGGTTTGCCTGGTTCCAACAGTTCTAAAAAAACCCTCTAAAACTGCACTGGTTCAAGTTGCATGCATCTGCCTTGGTATAAATACTGATCAAACATTGGATTCCTGGATTATTTGGGCTAATAGTTTTTCTAAGATGATATTTATTGTAAAACAGGAGTATTAAGGTTTTTTTTCCCTCCAATATTCTAGCATCTTCTTCTGTAGTCACCCACATGTTGTAGCTTTCTTTTGATACCAGATTTAGGTACAAAGCCCTTGTGGTTGTGCAGATTTTCCATATTTATTATGTAATTTCGTGCAGGAAACCTGAAAAAAAAACACAGGCCTGGAGCAGATGTGGTTAATAAACGCTCAGCAGGACGTCCACAGCAAATTTACCACAAAAAAGGAGCGGAGGACATAGGATGTAGCTTAATACGTGAGCCTGTGTAAGTTTCAGCTGTTGGTAAACAACAACAACAAAGAGTTAAATGTGAAAATCATCATCTGGCTGTCAACAAATAACCACACACACACACACACACACACACTCCTCCTCCCCGTCACCACTTAAAAAAATGGCACATTGACCTGACACAGCAATGTGAGGAGAGAGGCAGCTATTCACTGCTCCGTTAGATATGATATAATGAGACGCCGCAGCTCTGAAAGACTGACAGAAGAAAAAACACCCGCCCCAATTGTTCTCCAAACATTGCCGAGACGTCTAAATAAAAAATGTCACATTTTGGGCTCGCTATCATGCAAATTAATGGTGTATCTGGCCGTAAAATAGACATTACGTGAAATCAAATCATCTCCGAAGACATAAAAAAAAAAACAACGCTCTCTGATCAAGTGTTCGTCCTCCCTTTTTTTTTTTTTTTTTTCTCGAGAGCCTTCAACAGCTCGACTACCTCCTCAATTACTTTGGGTGTCAACAGACAGCTATCTGCGACGAGGGCATGTTTTCCCACATAATGACAACTGATAGCTGGTGTCAGACAGGTTATGCTTTTCAATTTGTGTCTGGCAATAATAACAATTACAGCTCGCGCAAGTCCTCATTACCGTACAGTAGGAATTCATTTTCCTGCCGCCGCATTATTTCCCAAAACACTCATTTTCCGTCCCGTCATCGGCGAGGCAGGACAACGGAGGACGGGAAGAGAAAAACTGTCAAGTTTGTCGCGGTTGACCTTTGACACTTGAGGAGAATCAGATTTGGCTGCTCTGGATTCACAAAAATATATATATATATATAAAAAAATCTGCTGTTCAGTAGACAAGACCGCCTCCACCAAGACCAGGACAATGCCAAGACCAGAGAGTATCAAGACCAAGACACTATCAAGACCAAGACCAGAGTATCAAGACCAGAGAGTATCAAGACCAAGACCAGAAAGTATCAAGACCCAAACCAAGACATTACAAAACACCAGTAAGTATCTAGACCAAGACACTACCAAGACCAGAGAGTATCAAGACCAAGACCAGACAGTATCAAGACCAAGACACTACCAAGACCAGAGAGTATCAAGACCAAGACCAGAGAGTATCAAGACCAAGACCAGACAGTATCAAGACCAAGACACTACAAACACCAGAGAATATCAAGACCAAGACCAAACAGTATCAAGACCAAGACACTACCAAGACCAGAGAATATCAAGACCAAGACCAGAGAGTATCAAGACCAAGACCAGACAGTATCAAGACCAAGACACTACCAAGACCAGAGAGTATCAAGACCAAGACCAGGACATTACAAATACCAGAGAGTATCAAAACCAAGACACTATCAAGACCAGAGAGTATCAAGACCACGACCAGATGATATCAAGACCAAAACCAAGACATTGCAAACACCAGAGAGTATCAAGACCAAGACAAGACCAATACACTACAAACACCAGAGAGTATCAAGACCAAGACAAGACCAATACACTACAAAGACCAGAGAGTATCAAGACCAGGACACTACCAAGATCAGAGATTGTTAAGACCAGAGAGTGACACTATCAAGACCAACAAGACACTATCAAGACCAGAGAGTATAAAGACCAGACCAGGAGTAAATATTGTATTTTGTCAACTATAGACAAAACAATACAGAAACAGTTAAAGTCTGAATCTGAATTCACTACAAATGTTTTTATCAATTCACTAAGACCAAATATTTGTTGTATTTTCATGACCACTATGTTATTTCTACACTATTAGAGGTTTGACTCCTGAATGTAAAGTAGAACTATCTCAAATACACCAGTAATAGCAATAAAGACAAATTAAATATGTAATAAATATGATGAAGGGCGTATGTACATATAATAAAAGGGCCTAAAATTTATATTATGGTATAATTTGAGGGTAGATGGTATATAACACGGTATATAACTATATTTTTTAAATGGTAGCGTCAATTTCCTTCTAATTCTAATTATCCACAAACATTTAGAAACTTCAATGGATTCCCGTTTTAACGAGGTGCATGAACGCCTCCAGCCACCTCTGGTATCAGGACTGTTTGGTATCAAATTAAAATTCACTAAACGACGACTTCAAGACGTCAGCGGACAAGAAGTCTGGAGGATTATTACGAAGTTTTTTTGTACTTTCACGGACTTTTTCTTCCCCCT
Source organism: Lepturacanthus savala (assembly GCA_030544235.1). Lineage (NCBI taxonomy): Eukaryota > Metazoa > Chordata > Actinopteri > Scombriformes > Trichiuridae > Lepturacanthus > Lepturacanthus savala. Next base: position 2,282,226 of record CM060480.1, on the reverse strand, counting down.
TCCATAAGAGAAACTGGGTAAGACGTCAGTGAGTCAATGAACTGCTGCAACACCATCAATAATAATGATATCCAGATCCAGATATCCAGTCCGAGACATTACGAGACCAAGACCAAGACCACAAAAAAGTGGTTTGGAGGACTACAAGTCTGCTGTTCAGTGACACAGATTCTGGAGTTTAGTGGCGAGGAGTCTTGTTGCTGTTTGACTAATTAAAACAGAGGGTTTTTTACTGCAGCAGCTCAGTTTAACGCATGTAGAGATAAACAGAAAATCCTCAAGCTCTTGGGAAATGGAATCTGCACAAAAAAGGAGGGAAACTGATCAATGTGAATCTGTACAAACACATAAATATATATGCAGCTGCACTGCAGGCGAACTTTTAATCCTCTGACTCCTGCTCCTTTGGATTTTTCCTATTGTATTTTATTATTAGTATCATTTCATTATATGTTTGAATATAATGAAGCTGCCTGCAATACATTAGCATGATATCAGGGAGATTTCAAGGCAATTTTCCTTGATAGAAATGAAAAAGACATGTTAAATATGTATAATTTGTTATTTATAAATAATAATAACACACAACTGAACAAAATAACTTGTCATTTCAAACCTGACTCACTCAAACACACCTGTGTTTACCTGCCGTTTTATATCAATATGACTGCAATGAAAATGATGCAATATGTCTGCAATGCATTAACATGTCAGAGTACATGCTGCACCATGTGTACTGGTGCAAAAATGACAGTCGGGATGAATTCAGGAAGATTTAAAGACCCAAAATGCACCTTTTTTCTGGATTAAAACATGAATAGACCCATGTTGATTTGTATAATTTATTATTTTTAATAATAAAAGCAGACAACTCAACAAAATATCTAACATAGGTCTAGTTATTTAATACGTTTTAATCCAGACAAATTATATATTGGACCTTTAAATCAAACTCATTCAATATATACAATAGCAGCAACCTGACTTACTGTTGCAAAAAGTGAGAATTGAGGGATTATATCAGGAGGATTTAAAGCCCTAAAATGTCTAAAATAAGATTATACCCATGTTAAATATGTATAATTAGTTAAATCGTTAAAATTATGTTTCCAAAGGTTTGAAAAATGTTAATAAAATATCTATAATAGGTCTAGTTAGTTAAAAACATAATAATCCAGTTCTATATTGGACCTTCAATCAATAGAAGTATATTTATATTATATATATATATATATTCTCTATGTTTGAATATCGTTAACCAATTACATAATTATATTGTATTTATTTTAAGTCATTAATTCACATAATTTATACATTAGACCTTTAAATCAATAGAATAATAGAATAATGAAACATACTTGCCTTTACATACAGTTTTATATCAATATGGCTGCCATTAAAGGTGTCACGTCACATGAATTCTGGGTAATGGAGTCCTTAAAGCCTCTATAATTTGGATTCTCTCTCTGTGAACAGCAGCTAAGCTCTTAAAACTCCAAGAAACTCTACCTGCTCAGCACCAATCAGCAAATAACACAGAGAAGCTACCAAGACCAGAGAGTATCAGGACCAAGACCAGAGAGTATCAGGACCAAGACCAGAGAGTATCAGGACCAAGACCAGAGAGTATCAGGACCAAGACCAGAGAGTATCAGGAGCAAGACACTACAAAGACCAGAGGGTATCAAGACCAAGACCAGAGAGTATCAGGACCAAGACACTATCAAGACCAGAGAGTATCAGGACCAAGACAGCTAAGCTCCTAAAACCCCACAAAACTCGACCTGCTCAGCACCAATCAGCAAACAACACAGAGCAGCTAGTATCTGGTGAACAAAGTGGAGCGTTTAGCAGTTAAAGAGGCAGATATTTCCCTGAGGAGCTGATAGAACCACAGTGAATATTGGACTCAAAGTGAACAGTAATGTTCTGCTGGAGGTGTAAATAAGAGACTGTTTGCAAACCAGTAATCACATGAAATTAAAAAAAGGTGATGATGTGTCAATGTCCATTTAATTATTGGAGAATTAGACTTTGAACACTAGGTGCCTACAACTTGCATCTTTTTGGATGGTTTTCCTGTGACTTCATTCTCCATCTGGACCTGCTCTATAATAAAAACCCCGATTGGATTCTTGCTATAAACTCCTGTGGCATCAACCTTCCATATGGGGAATTCTGCCAACTCCCTCTTTAATACATGGAAATATACTGATATGCACAGGAAGAGCAGCTTCAGAAGTGGGTTGTTATAGCAACAGAACATCTGTAAACAGTGGCGATGACTGAGCTGAGGGTCATTGCTTCCGTCACTGAGCTGCACATCCTTGTTTTCTAGACTAGAAAGATGGACTAGTCCAGGTCCAGATGGCACTGCTTCTCACAAAGGACAAAAAGAAACCAGTTCCCATTGATAAAAAGTCCACTGCACATATAAAATAAGTAATAATAAGCCTCAGCAGTCAAACAATATAAATATATATAGTAAATATCCACTAGGGCTGTTACTAACAGCTATTACAATTAATCAATTAGATGTTTGCTTCATAAAATGGTGGGAATTGTTGGTCAATGTCTTTTTCATCATTTTTACTATTATAGAAGACTAAAAAAACAGGAAATATTCAGATTTATATATTATTTAATATATTATATAATATTAAATAACTGAGGATTATGCTTAAAGGTAATAAAAATTGCAACTATTCTGATAGTCCATCAATTTATCAATTACTGAATCGATTGATTGATTAGTTGTTGGGTTCATAAAATGGTGTGAAATGCAAATCACTGGTCCCCAAAGCTGAAGATTCAACCGAACTAGGAGCCAATGAAGTTAACGTTAACCCAACATGAATAAAACTGACGTTAAACCAGAGCCTCTAAACCTGACGTTAACAAAAAGCTGCTAAATTGACATTAACCCAGAACCATGAACTTGATGTTAACCCTGTGCTACTGAAATTGACATTAACCCAGAGATATTGAAGCTGACATTAACTCAACGCCGCTAAAGTCGACGTTAGCCCAGTGCCACGAAGTTGACGTTAACCCAGAGTCCCTGAAATTAACATTGACCCAGAGACGCTGGAGTTGACGTTAACTCAAAGCCGCTAAATTGACATTAACCCAGAACCATGAACTTGATTTTAACCCTGTGCTACTGAAATTGACATTAACCCAGAGACGCTGAAGTTGAATTTAAACCCAGAAATATTGAAGCTGAATAGAACTTAACTCAAACTGTTAGCCCAGTACCATGAAGTTGACGTTAACCCAGAGCCACAGGAGCTTATGTTAACCTAGAACCGCTAAAGTTGACGTTAACCCAGAGCCGTTGAAGTTGATATTAACCAGGAGTCCCTGAAATTAACTCCTGGAGTTGAGGTTCCATAACCATGAAGCTAACCTTAACCCGGAGATACAGAACTTGACGTTAACCCAGAGATGCTAAAATTGACATTAATTAAGAGATGCTGGAGTTGACGTTACCCAGAACCATGAAGCTGACGTTAACATGTGTATTTCATACTGGGATACAGTCAGAGACAGTATTTCGCTATTTCTATGCTTAATTTTTTAAATCAGGGTTTTTTTTCTGTGCAATTCACAGCACAATTCATAAAGGAAACAAACAAAAACAACTCCTATCTCTCACAGTTCCGTGAATTTGGTCCAAAATCAGGTCCGATGGGATCCACCATATCTCTCTATACCAGCGGGTGCAACAGGTCTTCAAAAACCACAGAATCCTCCAAAACACCCAACAAAACAAGGGTTTTGGGGAAGTTAATCTAAGACGATGAGGAATGTGTTTGAAGGCAGCAGGAAATGCTTTAAGTGGTCAGTGTTGAAAGGTTTTTCTCTGACTGGAGTCGACGTCTTCCGGCGGACGTTTAAACGACATCCATGTGTGGCCACGACGCAGAGTGATGCCTCCTCAAAACCAGAAAGAGGGAGAAAGAGGCGAGAGGAAGGGGAATCTGTGATGAATCACGTCCCACGGAGGGGAAAATGTGTTAAATAGTACTTGGACACTGCGGCATGATAATTTTCTATCACAGCAGCCTATAAGTATCTGACAAGCCCTATGCTGACTTGGCAGTCTGTTACAAAATGGCAGGCGTGCCCTTTTATCTCGGTACATGTTTCACGGCAATTGGACAATCAGCCACTGCAGTGAAAATCCATAGTATCGATCGGCCTGTATCTTCTCTATAATTCTCCAGCAGGAAATCCCTGATGACAAATTATATCTGCACCAGTTTTTGATTGGTGCTTTGATGTAAGCGATCTCCAAGGGCAGACCGGGGGGAACTGGTTGAGGCTTTATTAACTGAGTCTAACCCGACTCGTCTCGCGCCTCGGCCCCCAGACTTCCTGTCAGACAGGCTTCGCCGCCGGCAGCCCGGTCCACACAAGTCACTTCAGCAGGTTCTGGATTTTACAGCTGCGACCACCCGGCGTCACAGAGGACAGGAAGCACAGGCCGACATGTTGGCGGCTGTGAAGGTGACTGTCTATCTGTGTCTAGACCTGGGAAAACACACATGTGCGGCTCGGAGAGCGGCCGACGCAGTAAATCTCGCCTCAGATATCGCAAAACTCGTTTTTTCCTGTAGATCAGGGCAAAGTCATCTCTGTATTTCATTACGGTTTACAACACGCATGCCGGTTTTTTTCTCTTTTACAAGTGTTCGGGGCTCGTTGCCGCCTTTTATTGTGTCTTTGTAAATCGTGCCGCAGTGTTAAGTTTCAATTTACAGTCAATATACGCGGTCGTGTCATTCAAGCGACAGAAGACAGGTCTCACGCTGTTTCCCCTGCATCTGGTGTAATAGCAGAGATTAATCGATCAATGCATTCACTGTTAAATATTCAATTAATTACTGATATCTACAATCACAAAGATTATTGGACTTAAAGAAATCTACATAGGACTCTAGAGGAGTCAGAATCAATTTATTTTGCTGTTATAGAGCAAATATAGTTGGAATATAGTGATTTAAAACTTAAAACAATGCCAAAATGAGCCAAATCAGGAAAAAATAAGCTAAATCTGTCAATGGAATGAGATCATTCTACTCAATATTGGACTAATTGCACCAAAAACAATAGCAAAAATATGCTAAATTATCTGCAAAGTTGTGTAAAGTTTGCACATGTTGCAGGTTTTGGATGCAAATGTGCACGATTATTACGATTATTTAAAACTTAAAGACCAAATTTATCCAAATCAGGGAAAGAAAAAGTCAATTTATGAGAGTTTTAGATGGACAAACACAAAACTACCAATGTGATATTGATAAATCAGCCCCTTATTGATCTTAAATTAGCTGAAACATTTAATGCCAGACATATTTTGTCCAGTTTTCCTGCTGTAAATGATAATAAATGTGGAATATCTCTACAAACACAAAGGTTATTGGACTTAAACCTGGAATTAAAATAAATCTACAACATGTGATGTGACTACTACTTTTAAATTGATGGTGGAACCAATTGTAGATACTTTAATCGTAATAGTGTTGGTATTATTTAATTGACAGTAACAATAAAGTAATATTAAAATACTCCATTACTGCATGACATGTCCACAACTATTAGCAGCAGATTGCACTTGAAGTATTAAAGTGAAAGTTGTGATTTTGTCCTCATGACATTAGATAATTAACAGTGAAGCATCAGTGTGTGAATCAGCATGTTGCTGCTGTAGCTATGGTTCCCAACCTAGGGTTCAAGGCCCTCCAAAGGGTCAGCAGATAAATGTGAGGGGGTCGAGAGATGATTAATGAGAGAGGAAAGAAGAACAAACAAAGCTCCGATTCACAAATCTGGTCTCGCTCTTTTTCCTCTAATCGTTGACTTTTGGTGAAATATCGGATCGTTTGAAAATGTACTGAAATGAAACCATGTGAGAAGTTTAGAGGGAAATAAAATCAGTATTTGGTGGAGCTGTTAACAACTTATAGAGAAATATGAGACGACTGAACACGGCTTTTTATCTAAAGACTAAAAGGTTGAAACCACTGGTTTCATCTTTAACTGTGTTGAATTTTAAAAGCTTCTTAAATTATCCAATGAGTCAAATCTGCATCAGATGAATGTAGTGGAGGAACAAGGACAATACTTCACTGTGAGGAGAAGTACAGTGAAATATAAAGTTTAATCAGAATACCAGTACTTCAAACAACTACAGTAATCAATTAATCATGATTGATAAGAGCAGATTAATTGATGGAATTATTCTTAGTTGCAGAAAGAACCAATTCATGACTGATTATCTACTCAAAATAAAAAAAATGAATGTTACTCATAGTTTTTTTTTCAATGACATGATCATTTCAAAGGATTTTAAGCAAAAAACTTAAGTGCTTCCTGTCACATGACATCATTGACTTCCTGTCCCTTCCTCCCAGAAAAAGTCATTTTATTTAAATTATTATGATTTTCTCTATATCTATTCAATCATTCAAGTCTCTAGAATAACCCAAAAAATTATGTTTTATCCAGGATTTTTGTTTATGGGGATATTTGACTAATATATATAGTTGTATAGTCATTAAAAATCTAATTTTCTGCAAATCTATTGAGTCAAATCTACATCTGAACAGCAGCTAAAGCTGTTAAATAAATGTAGTGGAGAACAAAGTATAATATTTCCCTCTGAGAAGAAGGAAAGTGAAATATAAGAGTAAAAGTACCTCAAAATAGCATTTAAACCTCTATTGCATGACATTTTTTTGAATGATGTTATTACCTAAAATAAATAATAGATTAATAATAAATTTACTTACCCTAGATAATGAGTTCAATTTTTTATTTGGTAAAATTCTTCCAAGTTCTGAATAAAACAGAATAAAAGACAGTGATGCTCACATGAACAAACAGGATATCCTGGTCATGTGACCTCATCAAATGTATGTCCTTCAAAATAAAAGCCCCCTTTTCACGCCGAACTGTAAAAAAACATTTTTTTTTTTTTTAGAAAAATGAAGATAAACTGTTGCCATATGGTAACAGAGTTAACTACAGTACTTCCTCCATAATCATGAACATCAGCAGCAGATTCATTAATAAAATAATCCTTATTTGTGTGTAAAGACGCAGCTGCAGAGCAGCGATCTGCTGCTTTTCTGCTGCTTATAAACATAAAGCAAAGAGGTGGGAAAAGGCGGCACAAGACAGATTAAACGCGATAGTGTTCTCTATCGATTCTAAACAAACACACATGCTCTTTTCTCGCTCTCTGCGAGTGAGGAGCTGATGTGTATAACGAGCCCTATCATTATGCACTGTGTACCGCCGCCTTTTCCTCCTCCCGTCGGTTGATAACCTGACCACAATACACTGCTGCACACACACACACACACACACACATCAAGAGGCCTCTTCTAATCCTGCCGGGGTACTTAGCAGGCATCAAAATTGGCGCGGAACTTTTCCGAAATCCACTGTCATAAATCCGATGATGTTTGAAAGGAGAAGGGGAGAGAGAAAGCCCTTTTATTGGAGAGTGTGTGTGCATGCATGCATGTGTGTGTGTGTGTGTGTGTGGATAACGTTGGACATAATCCAGCCTCTCTGACAGAGGAGGAGGGGGGAGGCCCTCCCTTCTCCGGCAGACATGAACTACAGCAAAGCAGCCTTTTAGCAGCCAGTCAGAGGAGGATAATCTTTCCCCCTCGCAGCACAATGCTGAGAGATTACATGGAGAACATGTCAGTCTGCGCTGGATTCCGCTCCAGACACTAGATCTCTTGTCCGTATCGATTCTGCCGGGCCGCTCATTCAAAAGATTTTTCACACGGGTCTCACAAGGCGAAAGAGGCCGAAAGCGGATGTTTAGGATGAAGATTCCTCCATCAGTTCACTGTTATACCAGAGTAAAGAAACCAGGAAATAATCAGAGAAGAGAACGATTTTTCAATTTTCAGCTGTTGATTAATGAATCAATTAATCGCTTCAATAATCAATAGCAGGGTTGCAACTAATTTCGACAGTAGATTAATCTGTCAATTATTGAATCGATAGGTTAGGAATAGTCCAGAATCCAAAGATCATCACTTTACTATTATAGAAGAATAAAGAAACCAGGAAATAATCAGAGAAGAGAAGCTGGAACCAGAGAATTTGAACATTTTCTTCTTAAAAATTACTCAAATCGATTAATTGATTATCAAAATAGTTTGATGTCAAATCAAATGTGGGGTTCCTCAGGGTTCCTTTCTAGATCCTGTGAAGTTTCAGTCATCAGTTTATTATTATAGAGACTAAAGAAACCAGGAAATAATCAGAGAAGAGAAGCTGGAACCAGAGAATTTGGACATTTTCTTCTTAAAAATTACTCAAATCGATTAATTGATTATCAAAATTGTTCAATGTCAAATCAAATGTGGGGTTCCTCAGGGTTCCGTTCTAGATCCTGTGAAGTTTCAGTCATCAGTTTACTATTAATATAATATTGATAGTTTCTCTCAAGTTTTTCGTAAATCAAACCAATGCTGCTCCTCTTTACATCCTCCAAACATATTTTTATTGATAATGGATCAATAGAAAATCTGAGAATTTGGACATTTTCTTCTTAAAAAACGAATCAAATTGTATCTAATAGTTGGTGATTAATGTAATAGTTAATCAATTAATCGTTGCAGCTCTAGTGTATTGAGATTATATGTTGGTAAATTAATATTTTAATATATTTTATGCTAATTCTCTTCTCTTTCTGAGGTTTTTGTGTATTGTCCTTGTCTAATAAAGGCCTCAGGCTGGAGAAATTACTTAAAAATGACCATAAATCACTAATTAATCCACTGATTTGCTCCATTAATTGTTGCAGCTCTAGTTTTAAAGGTGTAACAGAAGCAGTTTTCTTGAAAAATAAAGGAGGAAGTTAAACGTTCATTTGTTTCAATACATAAAAATCTGATTTTACTTACTGACTCGAATTGATTATTAACATCTGGATCTTTGGTTTATTGGAGGAACAAGCTAAGCTAACATTAGCAGCGATTCCCATGATCCCAAGCTACTTTGTGATGTCATCAACTGTGTTTTGCTATTGCTTTGGCTGAAAGCTTTAGGGAAGCAGCCTTTATGTGTGTGTGTGTGTATTTTTTTTTTACATACATGTCGGTGTAACACCTGTTCTTCCTGTGAAACCTGTTTTTTTTTTTTAATCACAGGACGAGTTAACCTCGACACCACCATGCTGCAGATGTTGTAGTCCCTGGTGCTGTTCTGTCGCTGTTGATTTGCTGCAATCATCCTCCCTCCTCCTGGTTTTTAGGGGGTTACGCTTTTCCCTGAAGCTTTCGCATTATTAATCAATTATTACATCGTACGGCCCAATAACAGAAGCCTCTGCTGCAGGTTTGTTCCGCACCGCTGGACCCAGGTGGTTCAGGACTTGGTCTGTTCTCTCTCCGGTCTGCGTCACCGCAATTTAACCAAGTTAGCAAACAAATGCTGAAGATCTTAAAAGTAGAGAGAGAGAGAAGTTGACTACTGGTATTTTAATTAAATTCTACTTTATATTTCTATAAATATGTATGTATATAAGTATTATTTAGATAATTATTTGGTATATATGTCATTATTATTGTAATTTTTGAGGATGTGCCCAAATCAGCTCCGCCTGGACACACCTGAACTAAAACATGTCTAAAATCAGTCTGGTTCATCTTATAAGGCTGATATTTGGTGTAATTACTTATAACACTTTATCTTACTGATCCATGGGTGAATTCAGATACTAACACATGATTTTCAGGTGATTTTCAACCCAAATAGATGGGGTTTTTTTAGGCGGAGCAAATTTGTTCACTTTTTTCCTTCATTCTACCTGGATGTACTTTAACACTGTCCATTTTAAATTGATTCTGGGACTTCTACAACTATCCCACAGGTGTTAGCTTTATTTAAACCCAAGATCATTCAGTAAACCCCTGTAGTTGTGGAGATATACTGCATTAAGTCTGGACATGTCATTTTCGAGAGGTAGACTGATAAACAGGCCTAGAGTAGAAGAAGTTAAAGATGAAACCAGTGGTTTCAACCTAAAAAGCTGTGTTCAGTCAACTCATATTTCAAAAACAGTGCTTTTGAACTGTAGTGTAGATTACAACAACGAATCGTAGGTGAATCTGATCAAATTAAACTTTTTTCAGATCTGGAACCCACAAACATGAGGGTTAAGGAGCGTGGAGGAAACAAGAAGTCCCCGCTCATGCGTTTCTCACTGATCAATATGCTAACTCGGGAGAGATGCTAAAAGGAAAAAAAAGAAAAAAAACAAGGCGGATGCTTGACAAAGATTGATAGATTTGCAGCGTCCGTGAAATGTCAGTGATTCAGTGGAGGATGTCACCTCCGGATCGCTCGGCTGTGTGATAAGCCTGACACATCAGCTCGGGGTGGAGAGTGGCCGGCGCTCCACGCTGCCTCTTCCTGTCACGGCAGACGGATGACAGCGACCACCGCCGCTGCCGGGTCCGGTGGGACCGAGGTAAAAATGAAACGCAATTAGAAAAAAAACGGATGAGTTGCAATCTGCGCCGGGGAAAGTCAATGCGCTGGGTTTCGGGTGGTTAGCGACTGAGCCGTCGCAGGAAAATAAAATCATTAATTTCAGAGTGAGGCGTGTCAATCTGGATTTGATAGAAAACGTCTGAAGTGGAAAAGAGTTTATATCAAAGCTCGTGTGTTTATTCGCTAAAGTTGAGCAGATTTCTGCTTTTTAAATCCCTGACAGGTACAATCAGTGGTGAATAAAGTTAAATAACTGACTGACATTTTCTACTCAAAGTAAAGAAATTAAATATTACTCATACATTTTTTTCATTGACATGATAAAAGACAACTTAGACTCAGGTTTTACATTTAAAAAAATTACTAAAATAAAATAAATAGTTGCAACCCTGTGTAATATGGAAAGAACCAATAAAAAAAACAATAAAAAAGATTATTTAATCTGATTATTATAGTAATCTGATTACTACAATAATAGTTACAAACCTGTTTATATGGAAAGAACCAATACATGACTGTAATTTTCTACTCAAAGTAAAAAAAATAATAATTTTACTCATGCACTTTTTAATTAAAGTCATTAAAATGTAAAAAAAAGTACAAACATTTTTTACATAAAGTAAAAAATTGTAATTTTACTCATATTTTTTAATGACATGACTTAGACTAAGGTTTTAAATAAAAAATTGTGTAAAATAATCCTTAGTTGCAACCCTGTGTAATATGAAAAGAATCATATTTAATCTAATTATTATAGTAATCTGATTACTACAATAATAATAGTTGCAAACCTATTTATATGGAAGGAACCAATACATGACTGTAATTTTCTACTCAAAGTAAATATATTTACTACTTATGCACTATGATAATGATGATAATGTCATTTAAAAAAGTAATATTTATTGATGTTTTAAGCAAAAAAAGTACGTTTCCAACTACTTCCTGTCACATGACATCTTCAACTTCCTCCCCCCCCAAAAAATGTTAATTTAGACAAAGGTTTTAAACAAAAAAAAATACTAAAATGATCCTTAATTTTCAAAATTGGAAAATTTCCATGCGAATATTTGGGAATAAATCCAACATTTAAATAATTTAAGGTTGACCCTAAACAGCGACCTTTAATATATTTGGAGAAAAGATATTATAGCTTCATCTTGGCTAAAACAACTAGATTTAAAGGGATAGATCAACATTTTGTTTTAAATATGTCGGCTAAAAATACGGCTAAAGTTTTTTTTAGCCGTAGGAGACATTGCTTATACATCGTTTTCATGATAATGTCATTAAAAAAGTATTTATTGATGCTTTAAGCAAAAAAAGGAAGTTTCCAACTACTTCCTGTCACATGACATCTTCAACTTCCTCCCAGAAAAAGTAATTTTATTTAAATTATTATGATCTTCAACCATGACATGTATATATCTATTTAATCATTCAAGTCTCTAGAATAACCCAAAAAGGAAATTTTGTACTTGGGATACATATTTTTGTTTATAATTTTTGTTTATGGGCAGATTTAACTAACTAATAAGTGTAGTTGTCAGTCATTTAAATGATATTTTCTGCAAAGCCGAGAAAGAAATTGGGAAAAATAGATATAGAACATGATTGTTAGTGACAACTGATTTAATTATATGCATGAAAACTTTGACAAAATATTATGAGTTGATATAATGAAAGTATTGCAGTAAATTATTGGCTGATATATTATTCTATATGATGAGATTATATTTTTATTTGTTTTTAGTTGTTGTATTTAGTTTTGTATTTAATTGATTAATGATGTTTGTGAGGCGTCATTTTTAACATAAAAACAGTAATAAATACATAAAACATCAGATTTACAGCATTAAAACTCATTAAAATGTGCTTTAACATTACTTTTAACAAATGTTTAATGTGCATTTCTTTTTAGCATCAAATCAAGTACAAAATTTCCTGATTTACATCAGGAATGAATCCATAAAAATGTCAATAATTAGTCATTTGTATAATTTGAAAGGCACCTGTAGATAAACCCTGCAGTATTCGTGTTGTAAGGTTTTAATTTGACTTCCTTCCTGTAGAATCTGACCCTTCGTGATGCCTGTGTGTGTGTTTTTTTTTTCCTTCATGCCCCGAGGCTGCAGCTCTGAGACTCTTCTATCTATTTGTTGGGGATCAAAGGTCTGTCCAACAACAAGAAGCTCTGACAGGCTGCTTTGCCACATGTTGGGCTCCATCCACGGGGCCGTGGGGAAGCTCAGAGAGTGAGAGATTTCTAGCTCGCTGTTTTCCTCATCACTCTGTCAGAGAGCCGGCGTCTCCGGAGACTCTCGGGCCTGTTTGTGTGGCCCAAACAGAGTCACCGGAGCAGAGGGAAAAAAACTGCGTCTTCACAACTTATCAACCGAACTACCGTCAAAACGCGGCTGGACGGTACATCGTTCATACCGAATGTACTGGGGTTGGCAACTTTCCATGGGAATTAACAGGATTATATGGGAAAATGTGGGAATAAATCCAAAATTTACTACATTTAAGGTTGGACCTTAACTTAACAGGGGAATTAAAGTAGGTCTTTGAAATATATTGTAGCAGAATCTTTGCTAAAACAATTAGATTTAAATGGATAGAGAATGGATGGATGGATGGATGGATGGATAAATGATGGATGGATGGATGGATGGATGGATAAATGATGGATGGATGGATGGATGGATGGATGGATGGATGGATAAATGATGGATGGATGGATGGTTGGATGGATGGATAAATGATGGATGGATGGATGAATGGATAAATGATGGATGGATGGATGGATGGATAAATGATGGATGGATGGATGGATGGATAAATGATGGATGGATGGATGAATGGATAAATGATGGATGGATGGATGGATGGATAAATGATGGATGGATGGATAAATGATGGATGGATGGTTGGATGGATGGATGGATGGTTGGATGGATGGATGGATGGATGGATAAATGATGGATGGTTGGATGGATGGATGGATGGTTGGGTGGATGGATGGGTGGATGGATGGATAAATGATGGATGGCTAAAACAATTCGATTTAAATGGATAGTTAATGGACGATGGATGGATAATAGATGATAGAGTTGACATTTAGTCAAGCATTTCTAAAAATACAGTCAATAACTGTGACATTAGTCTTGCAAACTAAGGCATTTTCAAAATTGGAAACTTTTCATGGGAATTAATGAATATATATATGGAAATAAATCCAAAATTTACTAAATTTAAGTTAACAGGGAACTTATTATAGTTGGAGACAATATATTGACGCATAAATTATATGCACTAAGGTTTTTATAGATTCTAGATAGTTTAAAGCCACACATTTGAGCTCACAGAATATATAAAGTCAAGTAAATATTGATAATATTATGGGGTAATATAGCAGCTAGCTAGCAGGTAAGATAGTCAACTTTCAAGTGTTTTGAAACCATTCCATCCTGGGTCATTTCTGTTCTTGCCATTACATTATTACATTAACGTTTCTGCAAACTTCTTATTTTATTCTACAGAAAAATGCCTCGTTCACCACCTCAAACGTTGAAGGAAAGCCTTCATATACATGTGAATTTTGACAGTATTTCCAAACATATTTCCAAACTTCCCCATCTTAGCTTCTCATGGAAAGTTTCTGGAAATTTACCAGACATTTCCCACCCTCCATGACACTGATATATATCAGTTTTTGCTCATCCTGCCCAGCTCTGTGTCAAACTCTTGTGGCTGATTCTGACTGATTGATTTTGTTTCGCCTCTTTTTTTTTTTTCCCCCTTCTTCCGACACGGCGGGGGATCATATATCTCATATTGTATCCCCAAGATTTTTGATTGTAATCCTGTTGGGGGGAGAAAAAAAGAAAAAAAACAACTTGACAGAAGACAAAGCACCCTCCACCCACAGGATCCTGGGTAACTAATAGCCCAGGTCAAAGTCTGTCCTTTTATTTATAATCCTCAACAGCATGAAATATGAAGGTGTAGATTGAGATGCATAACTTCACCCCCCCCCACTTTTTTTTTTCGAAGCAGGAAGCCCTCAGACACCAAAAATGATGAAATGCTTTGGCTGAGAGGTAAACTATTAATAGACTCCTCCACCTGAAACTGTCACTGTGATCCCTGCTCTACAGACCCGCATCCACGCCAGCAGCACCTTTCGGGGACCTGTGAAGGACTATCGCATATGCTGAGGTGCCCCTCGTCGTACGGAGAAACGCGCTCATCCAGAGGCCGAGACGTTCCATAATTGATAGGAAGCCTGCACGTGTCGGCGTGTCGGAACGTGGACATGTGGATGCTTCATATTGTGCTGATTCCGGCTGTAGAAATGCAACTCGGTGTTGTCGAGTCACACGGTAAAAAAACAGGGACGCCTGCATTTTTCATGGCCGACTAATTATCCGTTTCCCCCTAAGAAGCTAGCTCAACGAGCTCTTTCTCTCTAGTGTGTGTGTGTGTGTGTGTGTCGTCGCCGTCTGCCGTGCATCATGAATAAAGCGCTCATTTTAAATATTTTTTCGGGGACAACTTTCGGGAATGTAAATCAGCCCGGCAGTGAAGTTATGTCAGAGGGAAAAAGTCACAGCCGGTAGCAAACCGCATTCCACAAATGATCATTTATTACCCAACACTATTTTTAAAGGGGGAAATGGCAGCCTCCCTTTGTCAAATCTAACAAGGGAATAGCTTTCAGGTGCTTATACCGCTATAACTCATCTCAGTGACCTTTTGAGCAGGAATTAGGGCACTTTCATCCTTGCTCAGGTGCTTGTTGGAGTCCATTAGCATTTTTAAAAAGTGCTACGGAGTGTAAAGAAAAACAGCGAATCTCTCATTAATAGACCTAGTGAACTTTAGCATGTTCAGTAAATTATGAAAAATGACCGGGTAAAGGATGATTATAGCATTGCTAAGGACTTTACTTTAAAGGTCCCATATTTTACACTTTCCCTGGGTTTTATTTGAAGTTTTCATATCCCTAATAAGATATATTTGTGGTACCAAAAAGTACCGAAAATCATCTCAGTATAGTTTTAAGCTTCTGTCTGGAGCTCCAGAAAGAACAAGTCATTGTGTGTGTGTCAGTAATATTAATAGGGTTAGCTGGGACTGTACGGTTGTGACATCACAACTGGTGCTGCCAATAACCATTAATAAGTCAGCTAATATTGGGATTAGTCGACTAATCTTAAAGACTAAGTAGAAATTAGAAAAAAATCCATCCATCCCGTTTTTTTTCCAATATAAAACTAATTTTAATTGTATAAAACAGCAACTATTACGTTGTTTAACATCATTTCCTAACTTTGCAAAATAACGCAGGCAGCCTGCTTTATACTGAAAGGTTGTATGTGGTCGTACTTCACAAGTACATCGCCCTCTGTCCTGAAGGATTCCCAAACTATAGATCATTTCATTTTGTTTTAGAAGTCACAAGCGTCTTTAAATCTGACCGACCAGCGTTTAAAAACGTGAGCCGGTGCTCAAATCAAAGTTCCATGGAGGGGAATTACCTGTAAATCTAAAATAAACTACTCTTAATAGTCGATTATGTCCTAAAAAAGATGGATACAGACCTGTATGGAGAGTTTTACACATCCTCTCCGTTATTTTTGTAAATGGGGATTTTACGATTATGGATAAAATGGAGCAATACCATCGAGAAAAGCAAGGGGGCGGCGTTGAGTCATCGTCTCAATAGTTTTGAGTCAATTTCCCGCAATGGCACCAACTAAACTTAGAAATTCCATATCAAAAAGGGTCAAGTGAGGTTAATTGCCTCATATTCCATTGTGTTTTTCTTCTTTTGCGAAGTACAACCAATAATATTGCACCCAGCGCTGCCACCTACAGGAAATAGTGTGTATTGCGCACCCAAACGTGAGAGATGGACAGAGGTATGAAGGTATTAACGGGTAGAACATAATTGACCTAGAAATGTATAAATAGGCCTTAAATCGACTAATCGCGCCATCTTTGAGTGATTCCAGTTCCTGAATAAGAATTTCTCTGTGGATTGAGCCTTTTGAAACATGGGACCTTCGTAGAAAAAGATATTAAAACGTCACCTTCCACCATGTGGGACCTTAAAAACACCATCTACTGTCTAACAAGTTGATTTGTGTGCGTTTTATTTCACAACACTGTCCCCATTTTTATTTTTTTTTTTCATATCGAGGCTAAAATCCATGACAACTTCATGTGTCCTTGTTCCAAATGCTCAGTTCCTCCTTTTTTTTATCATTATTCTCCAATTCAACATGCTCCTCCTTCAGGGAAATTACATAGCCAACCACCTAATCCCAGTCGTGGTTAGAGCTATTCCAACGGCAGCGGACCAAATTAAACATCTGACTGAGATTGCTGAGAGAGACAGGAAGACATACAGTCGTCTTCTAACCCGCTCCCTATTTTTTGAAGCTTCTAAATAATTCATAGATAAAAGCAAAACACAACAAATACCTTGAGACATGTGCTACCAGAGTAAGTTAATCCCACAAAAATGAAATAGAACTTTATCTTGCCGCTCAAATTGAAGCAATACCGTGATATTAAAGTGTGAAAGGGAGCACAAACACTGCAACAAATTACAGAATGCCAGGGGGACCGGCGGCAGTATTACAAGGGGACGACCGAATACATTTCATTTGTGCGGGACCGTGCGGTTCAATACTATCGTTATTGTCAATAAATTATAACGTGCACGCTAGTTGGGAGTCCTCGCCTCCAGCAAATCATGAGGTATGATCAACTTAATTCACGTTTTTTGGCCTTTTTTCCTTTCCCTGTGTCAGAAATATCATGCAAAGCCAGCAAAATATAGCTTAGAGCAAGTGAAAACCCACAACTTTTCATGATATTCTAATTAGGGCTGCAACTTGCATTGATTATTTTGATTAATCGATTAGTTGTTTGGTTCATAAAACAATGTAAAATGTAGAAAAGGAAGAAGAAAAAAGAAATAAATCAGAAAATAACCAGAGATTTGTAATAGATTTAATAACTGAGGCCACAAATGACTATATTCACACAAGGAAACTGTGTCTTGTTTGTAGAGCTGCGTCTATTTTAACAGCATTTATTATTCTTATAAATTATATATATTATTAATTATTAATATTAATATTAATTAATTAATTATTATTATTATTATATATTAATTATTAATATTATTAATTATCAAAATAATTGGTGACTAATTGATTAATCAACTTGAGTAATTAATGATTAATGATTATCAATTAATCGTTGCAGCTCTAGTTCCAGAACATTTATTCTTGTTAAAATGACTAAAATCAATTAATCTGTAATCAAAATAACTGTTTTATGTAAATTACATCATTTTATGAACCAAACAACTAATCGATTAATCGTTTCAATAATCGATATGGTTGCAATTAATGACTGTTATGATAATAGATTAATCAGTTGATTATTTAAATGATTAATTTGTCCAGAATCCAAATATAATCAGAGAATTTGGACAATTTCTTCTTAAAAAAATGACTCAAATCAATTAATCGATTATTAGAATAGTTGGTGATTAATCAATTAGCAGCTCTAGTTACAATAGAATTCGTAGAACATTTTTTGTTGTTGAAAAATGACTAAAATCAATTAATCTGTTATCAAAATAACAGTTTTATGGAAATTACATCATTTTATGAACCAAACAACTAATCAATTAATCGTTTCAATAATCTATATGGTTGCAATTAATGACTATTATGATAATAGATTAGATTTAAATGATTAATCAAGAGAATTTGGACAATTTCTTCTTAAAAATGACTCAAACCGATTAATCGATTATCAGAATAGCTGGCGATTAATCAATTAATCGTTGTAGGTCTAATATAATATGAATATAGTTTAATATAATCAAACCAATGCTGCTCCTCTTTGGCTCATAAACATCATATTTCCATTGATAATGGATCAATCATTGAATCCGACTGATTATAATAAAGGCAGATCACTCCAAAGCGTCTGGATCCACCATAAAAGTCTCTCCAGAAAGGGGCCGGATCGCCGCTGGTTTCGTGTTTCCAGTTTCCCCCCTGATCAAAAGCATTAATCTAAAAAAAGGGGATATCTGAGTCCAAATATCATCTTTATGCAGCCATTACTTATTAATCTTTATGTCCATTCCGGGGGCCACTAAACCACGTCACCTAGACGTCCTCTGGAAAAAAAAAAGCAAAAAAAAAAACGGCCCGACAACAGCGTGTTGAATTACATGTCCCCCCCCTTATTTACTGGAAAAGCAGGACTTGGAGATAACAAGAAAGGTGATATTTGCTGTAGCCCGCGGCGGCGGCATGTGTCCTGCCAAATCACGGCTCAGGTGGGCCGAGCAGCGTCTTCTGTGGCGAGAAGACGGCGAGACGGAAAGACGTCTGATTTGTGTAATTGAGCCTGGTTTGTCACCGGTTTGTCCAGTCCGCTTCTGTTTATCGGACTTCCTGTTGATGAAGTTTTGGGTTTTTTTAGACGACTTTCACTGGCAACTGCTGTTGAGAGTTTACTCTTTTTTTTTTGTTTTTCCCCAGGAAAGAATCTACTAAAACAGCAAATAAAGGCGCAAATAAAGCAGTTTCACAAAATTCGGAGGAAAAACCTCCACAAACTGAAATGCAGATAAGGTCTGGTGGATGCAAATTATGGCAGAATTCACCTAATATTGACTCATTCATTTAGAGACGAGTAAAGATAAAGCTGAAAATGAATAAATCACATGACAATAGTGTCATATCAAGGGTTGTTGGAGTTTAAGGTCACTGATCTTTGAAAAAAACAACAGAAGAAATCGATTTATCTGTTAATTGATTATTCTTTTTGCAACTAACAACAATTCCAATAGTAAATGATTAATTCATTAGTTTTTATCCTCAGAGGTTTCTGTCTCCAACAATAATAAGTTTCACATTAAATTGGTGGACACAGGACATATGGATGGACTGGCAAGTCCTAATAACTTAAGATCCATTTTTGCAGTCGATTGATGTATTGATTATTGATTAGATTAACTGATTAGTTGCCAATCATTGTTTCCCAAAGCTGAAGATTCAACTTAAAATGTCTTTTTTTTTGTCCACAACCCAAAAATCATCAGTTTATTATTATAGAGACTAAAGAAACCAGGAAATAATCAGAGAAGAGAAGCTGGAACCAGAGAATTTGGACATTTTCTTCTTAAAAATTACTCAAATTGATTAATCGATTACCAAAATAGTTCGATGTCAAATCAAATGTGGGGTTCCTCAGGGTTCCTTTCTAGATCCTGTGAAGTTTCAGTCATCAGTTTATTATTATAGAGACTAAAGAAACCAGGAAATAATCAGAGAAGAGAAGCTGGAACCAGAGAATTTGGACATTTTCTTCTTCATAATGACTCAAATTGATTTATCGATTATCAAAATAGTTGGCGACTAATTGATTAATCGTTCCAGCTCTAGTTCTCATAGCATTCCCAGAACATTCCTTCCAGATTTCTATTTAATAAACCTCCTATAAGAATGTTGTGCACATGTTTTAGTCCAACCTAACATTCCCAAAACTTTGTAATAATCACATGAAGGAATTTTTTCCCCATTACGACAACAACTAATGACCAATCTGATATAATCGATTATCGAAACAATTAATCGATTAGTTGTTTGGTTCATAAAATGGTGTAAAATGTCCATCACTAACCCTAAAAGGAAAGACCAGGATCTAAAGCAGTGCATCATAAAATGGATGGATTGATAATGTTCAATTTACTTGAAAATAATTGGAAACACACAAATAAGCATTGATATATATATAATATATAACACAGATAGTCATTTTCCTCTTAAAAATGACTCAAATCCATGAATTGAGTGTCAGAATAATTGGTGATTAATATATTTAACTTTCTATAACATGAATATTTGCAGGTTTTGATTGTCACATGAGCAGCAACAGATGGTTGAATCCAAATTAAGCTCCAATTAGAGTATATAATAAATAATAATAATATAAATTAGTGTATGTAGGTAAATTAAATGTATTGCACATGATAGTTATGTCTTATCTTAATGAGAGTTAATGGAATATCTTGAAGTTTTAGACTGAGTCAGGCAATAAAAGCTATTTAAAAATCACTGTTAATTTTAAATTCTAAACGATTTATCAACTAATTGGCAGATTATCCATTAAAACATGTCTTCTGACCATTTAATAGATTAATTCAAATACATATCAGTAAGATTAATCAATGATAAGAGCTTCATTATTATTATATATCAGCTTCATTATTCTGCAACCTTAACATTTGATTGAGATTATTGGACGATTTCAGTCATAATTAAAACTTAATGATAATTCACATGTATTAATGAAAATCTTCATAACTGTACATGTTAAAGCAGCTTTTCCTCAATTAGCTGAATGAAAATGTACATTTTGGATGATTTCAGACAAAATGAATGGGGAGTATTTAAATGGAACTTTAAATGTTGCGTTGGTTGGTATAAAATGAGCAATCGAAGTCATTTTGGGCATTTTTCACTATTTTCTGAGCATTTAAACACATGATTAATCAAATATTAAAATAAATAACACTAGAATTGTGAATTTTGACTGTAGTTCCAACTTCAACTTTAACATTTGATTGAGATTATTGGACGATTGATTTCAGGATTTGGCATGAAATTAGCATTTTTCACTATTTTCTGACCATTTAATTGATTAATTCAAATTCACACCAGTAAGATTAATCAATAATAAGAATTGGGGATTTTGATTGGAGTTCAAAGGTCATATTTTGTGAAAAGATAATGATAATTCACATTTCTCTGCACATTTTAAAGCTGCTTGTTCACTTTTACGCAATTAGCTGAATGAAAAATGTACATTTTGGGAACTAAACATGATGTCGCATCAATTAAAACGTTGAAATAAAGCCTGAGAAGCAGCGACGGAGCGCGGCGTGAGGACGGGAAACAGCTTAACGGTTAATAAAGTGTTTGATCGTCATATATAGGACTCGGGGAAACAGGTGCAGATGAAACAACTGGAACACATGGCGGAAGCCAGAAGCTCTGCACACCTGTTCTGTTTCTGCTAAACAGCCTCGCAGTGGAATCGTCTCTGGAGCACAAAATAACTTCCACACACACACACACACACACAGCAGCAGACATTTCTCTGATTCTAATAGCACGGAGATGGAGAACAGACATTTGTCCCTTTTAGGGCCAATAGCAATGGTGATAAATGAAAGCAGGACTCTTTCTCTGTGCTGCTGCTGCTGCTGCTGGGAGATCTTAATGCGTTCTCCTCTGGTCTGTGTAGACAGAGCACTCCAGAGGGAGGGAGAGGGGAGGATAAGTAACTATAGGAGGTGGTAATGGCGTTGGTATCGGCTGGTGTTGTTTGCCCTAGCTGTATTGAAGCGATGGTCCCCGAGGAGCCTGGCACAGGGAGCTGGGTTTGTCAACCTTGTCTGAGGGACTTAATATGAAAACAACACTAATGAGAACCATTTCCATTGCTCTGTTTATTCTCAGAGATGCATTGAGCGGGGCGGACGCACGGCTCAGTGATCGCACGTTGCATTGCATTCATTATGGGGCCCTGGATGGGCTACTGATACATTACACACAAACACACTTATAATTGCATTTTTTTTTTTTATTGTTCGGTGCTACTTTTGTAATGCTGCAATGAAGCAAAATGGGCTCCATCTGACCAAACACAATCATAAGCTTTACACGTCTGTTTGGTGTCTTCTATCCAGGCCTGGGTTATAAAATAATATCTATATATATATCAGCAATATCCACATCATAAAATACTTTATAGGGCTGCAGCTAGCAGCTATTTAATCTGTCTATTATTAAAAAGGTTAATTATGAAATGGTGTAAAATGTCTTTTTTTGTCCACAACCCAAAGATCATCAGTTTATTATTATAGAAGAATAAAGAAACCAGGAAATAATCAGAGAAGAGAAGCTGGAACCAGAGAATTTGGACATTTTCTTCTTAAAAATTACTCAAATCGATTAATCGATTACCAAAACAGTTCGATGTCAAATCAAATGTGGGGTTCCTCAGGGTTCCTTTCTAGATCCTGTGAAGTTTCAGTCATCAGTTTATTATTATAGAGACTAAAGAAACCAGGAAATAATCAGAGAAGAGAAGCTGGAACCAGAGAATTTGGACATTTTCTTCTTCATAATGACTCAAATTGATTATCAAAATAGTTGGTGATTAACCGTTTTGTGGAAATTATGATTTTATGAACCAAACAATTAAGCAATTAATCAGTTCAATAATAAATAGTAGGGTTGAAACTAATGACTATGAAAATAATCAGAGAAGAGAAGCTGGAACCAGAGAATTTAGACATTTTCTTTCTTAAAAATGACTTCAATCGATTAATCAATGATTAGAGTAGTTGGCGATTAATGTGATTGACTAATCGTCAATCATCTGTCATTTAACAGACAAAGTCTTTTTTTCTCCTGGTCGTTAATAAAAATAATAATTAAAAATAATCACATGATTATATGTTTTAGCTGTATCGCCCACACCTTCTATTAAAAGTAGGTCATTAAACATAAGATAACTCAATTTTAATCTATAATTAAACACATTTTTATCGATAGGCCCAGCCCTACTTTGATCTTTTCGGAAATTCTGGCTAGAAACTGCAAAGATGTGACATATTTAATGAGCAGAAAACAGCACATCCACAGAGCCAGAGCTGCAGATTCTATAGTATCCGAAGAGGTCTTCTCTTCATCAATAAACGACAAGCTTCAGCAGACAAGTATCATTTCCTCAAGCAAGATGAATCCTCCCGCGTCCATCTATTCACTCACAGACATGCCATTCTGAAAATCTCTCTAAAGTGACATTACTCTAGAGATTGAAACCACTATTTCATTGAGCAGAAAATTGCTATTGAATTTGGAGGCTGAATAATTGGAAATCATGTTCCAAATGCAACCCGCAAAAGAAAAAAGGTAGAGTTATGTTTTACTGTCACACTCAAACCAATGACATTCTGAAGCTGAGCGGCACAAATGGTATGGGTATTGTTGGACGGGACATTGCTCTCCTTTGTATATGAGCCATATCAAGCAAGGAGTTGGCGAGGCAATTTGGAAAAGGATGCAATTCACTTTGATTTGATAGAGGGTTGCATGAATGGAAGAAAAAAAAAATCAGCATTTTAAGAAAAAGATACAAGCATTGAGCTGTGTAGTTACATTTGCTGTATTTGCTGTAGAGTGGACGACATTAGAGGACCAACATGGGGACGTTTCTGGAAAAATATATCTAAAAAGGACTATATCTGTGTTATATTGTTTCATATATATTTATATTTCTTTTAACCACGCGAAGATTTTACTCATTTTAGTCGTCAGACTTATCAAAAGCAACAAGCTGATCAAACATTAGCATTAGCTCAGTTAGCAGTGCGGAACAGTCTCAGAGAAACACAGATTGTTAATGTGAAAATGTTGGTAAATGAGGTTGTGTAAGATTTAGCAGCATCTACCAGAACAGACTTAGAATATCTGATTCATAAGTATGTTTTAATTCAATCAAAATAACTGTTGTCTATTTATTACATTAGATTAAGATGTTTTTATATCCATTTATCAATTAATTGCCAACTATTTTATTAATCACCAGCTATTTTAATAATTGATTTGAGTCATTTTTAATTAGAAAATGTCCAAATTCTCTGGTTTCAGCTTCTCTGATTATTTCCTTGTTTCTTTATTCTTCTATAATAATAAACCGATGACTGAAACTTCACAGGATCTAGAAAGGAACCCTGAGGAACCCCACATTTGATTTGACATTGAACTATTTTGGTAATCGATTAATCAATTTTTAAGAAGAAAATGTCCAAATTCTCTGGTTCCAGCTTCTATTCTCTGATTATTTTCTGGTTTCTTTAGTCTCTATAATAATAAACTGATGATCTTTGGGTTGTGGACAAAAAAAAAGACATTTTAGTTTGAATCTTCAGCTTTTGGGAAACAGTGATGGACATTTTACACCATTTTATGAACCAAACAACTAATTGATTAGTTGTTTCGATAATCGATTATATCAGATTGGTCATTAGTTGTGGTCGTAATGGGGAAAAAAATTCCTTCATGTGATTATTACAAAGTTTTGGGAATGTTAGGTTGGACTAAAACATGTGCACAACATTCTTATAGGAGGTTTATTAAATAGAAATCTGGAAGGAATGTTCTGGGAATGCTATGAGAACTAGAGCTGGAACAATTAATCAATTAGTCACCAACTATTTTGATAATCGATTGCTAGATTTAAGTCATTTTAAAGAAGAAAACGTCCAAATTCTCTGGTTCCA
The DNA here is from genome assembly GCA_030544235.1 of Lepturacanthus savala. Classification (NCBI taxonomy): domain Eukaryota; kingdom Metazoa; phylum Chordata; class Actinopteri; order Scombriformes; family Trichiuridae; genus Lepturacanthus; species Lepturacanthus savala. Next base: position 2,257,298 of record CM060480.1, on the reverse strand, counting down.
GCTTCTCTTCTCTAATTATTTCCTGGTTTCTTTAGTCTTCATAATAATAAACTGATGACTGAAACTTCACAGGATCTAGAAAGGAACCCTGAGGAACCCCACATTTGATTTGACATCAAACTATTTTGGTAATCAATTAATCAATTTGGGTAATTTTTAAGAAGAAATGTCCAAATTCTCTGGTTCCAGCTTCTCTTCTCTGATTATTTCCTGGTTTCTTTATTCTTCTATAATAGTAAACTGATGATCTTTGGGTTGTGGACTGTTGGTCTGGACGTTTTAAGTTGAATCTTCAGCTTTTGGAAAACAACATTTTACAGCATTTAATGAACCAAACAACTAACGGATTAATCGATAATCGATTATATCAGACGAGTCATTAGTTTCGTCCCTAATAGGAACATTAGCCGTTAGCTGTGTCGTTTATACTGCCATAAGGACGGCGACAGCTACCAACATCTCAGTATGAAATACCGCGTCCGTGGAATCTCCTTCTGGCCGACCGCTCGGACTTCGCGTTACAAATTGCTCGCCGCAGTGTTTTTGCCAAGCTTTATTTTTCCGATAATGGCCGCCCTCCCTCCCTCCGTCCCCCCCTTTTCTGTCTCTTTCTCTTTCTGCTGTCTCTCGTTTTTTGGAGGCGTCAGTAGAAATAAAAAAAAAAAAAAAAAAAACCTAGCGAGACACCGACTCCTCCCCTGTGTCCACTCAGTCCTCCTCCAGTCATCCCGGAGTGTCTTTTGGCATCGCTTCCTGTGGCAGGTGTGGAGACAAACGACAAACGTTGGCGTTAAGAAGCGTGCACGCGCAACGCATCCAAGCGTGTGTGTGTGTATATATATATATGTGTGTTTTTATGTGTGTGTATCCCTCCCACCGCCCCGCTACAATACAGTAACTGCTGACCCCGGACACAGTGCCATTATGGCAGACGAGGCAGGGCTCCCCTGGCAGCGGCTGGGGCGGCTGGTTGCTAGGTGGAGAGACATTACCGCGGGCCTCTGCAATAATTTATCCTAAGAGCGCGGCGAGCCGTCATGTAGCCCCTGACAGAGAGCTGCAGTACTTTATCAGCCTGCCTGTAAATCAGCCATGTGTGGGTGCAGACGGCAACATTGTTTGATCTCTTTCAGACACTCTAATAATCTGCTCCCCTCTGATTGATACCTTCACACAACAAAGCACATTACACCAGCAAACCGCTGCAGCCATCAGCACACGCGTGTGTGTGTATTAGTGTGTGTGTGTGTCTGCAGGAAGCGTGCATGTTGTGTTTTTTTGTGTGTGTGTGTCTTTCTGGTGGTCATCAGTATTGCCAGTGGCCTGGGGAGGGAAAAGCAGGGGATGAATGAGTCTTCTGCAGAAACACAGGGTCATTTTGGAGTCTCTAAACCGATGACGGGCTAACGGGTTCGCAAAACGATCACCGGATGAAGGGAGGGGCAAAAAAGAGACGGAGAAAAACAGCAAGCAGATAAAGAGCCGCCGAAGCTGTTTTCCTCTTCTTAAAGGGTTTGTAAATGAGAGGTTTTTGATGTGTAAATGCGTGTAAACAAGATATTTTACACGTTAATTTATGATTTCTCTGCATTTTTCTGCAACACTGCTCCAGTCGTCTTTGGAGGAAGAAATTGTCCTGTTTAGATTTTAATATATTTTACAGATTTTATCATTTTCTGCCTCTAGGTGTCGCTAAATCAAATGAAATTCAGATTGATGCGTGAGGAAGTAGTTTAGGATTGGGCCAATAAGAAAATAGTTCAATATAAACATGGCTCATGAATATATTTCACTTGATTATGGATCAATCATTGAATCAAACAGTTCAAGTTTAATATAAAATGGTCACATTCAGCCTTTTTTTCTCCTGGTCGATAATTAAAAATGATCAATAATCATCAACTGATATGAAATATTTCATCAGTTTATCACCTACATCTACATTTACTCATAAATAGTTGGTGATGAAGCATAAAATGCTACAGAAAATATATAAAGAGCCGCCGAAGCTGTTTTCCTCTTCTTAAAAGGTTTTGTAAATGAGAGGTTTTTGATGTGTAAATGCGTGTAAACAAGATATTTTACACATTCATTTATGATTTCTCTGCATTTTTCTGCAACACTGCTCCAGTCATCGTTGGAGGAAGAAATTGCACCGTTTAGTTTTTAATATATTTTGAAACTTACATGCGTAATATGTCATTTTCTGCCTCTAGGTGTCGCTAAATCAAATTAAAACAAGAGAATTTGAGGTTGATGCATAGATACTACTACAATTACTCAGCTTTTTCTCTAATTATCCAAATACCCAGGAGATAAATTATCTGCAGGTTCTTAACAAATGAACCAGATTATTAAAGGTGCAATGTGTAGTTTTTTGGCGACATCTAGTGGCCAGTTTGCAGATTGCAGTGAACTGAGTATTTAAAGAAAGAAAGAACATGAAGTATTTTTTGTTCCAATATCATTCTCAACAATTATACTTATATATTTACATTTTTTAAAACTAGGGAATATTAAGGGGAAACATTCAAGTAAACTTCCTGGAATATTCAACTATATTTCGCCAAGATTCAACCTAAAATGTCTTTTGTCTACAACCCAAAAATCATCAGTTTGTTATTATAGAGACTAAAGAAACCAGGAAATAATCAGAGAAGAGAAGCTGGAACCAGAGAATTTGGACATTTTCTTCTTAAAAATTACTCAAATTGATTAATCGATTACCAAAATAGTTCGATGTCAAATCAGATGTGGGGTTCCTCAGGGTTCGTTTCTAGATCCTGTGAAGTTTCAGTCATCAGTTTATTATTATAGAGACTAAAGAAACCAGGAAATAATCAGAGAAGAGAAGCTGGAACCAGAGAATTTGGACATTTTCTTCTTAAAAAATGACTCAAATCTAATAATCAATTACCAAATTGATTAATTTTATAGCCCAAATAGTTGGCTATTAATGTAAAAGTTGATAACTAATTGATTAATTGACTAATTGGAACAGCTCTAAACTCGATGGAAGAAAAAACTATGAATTGACCCTTTAAATAACAAAACTCACTACTTTACTGCAACTAACAACTACTTTGATAGTTGATTAAACTATTGATTATTATAATTCATTGATTAGTTTGGTTCATAAAATGGTGTAAAATATCAATCACTGTTTCCCAAAAGCTGAAGATTCAACCTAAAATGTCTTTTTTTGTCCACAACCCAAAGATCATCAGTTTATTATTATAGAGACTAAAGAAACCAGGAAATAATCAGAGAAGAGAAGCTGGAACCAGAGAATTTGGACATTTTCTTCTTAAAAATTACTCAAATTGATTAATCGATTACCAGAATAGTTCGATGTCAAATCAGATGTGGGGTTCCTCAGGGTTCCTTTCTAGATCCTGTGAAGTTTCAGTCATCAGTTTATTATTATAGAAGACTAAAGAAACCAGGAAATAATCAGAGAAGAGAAGCTGGAACCAGAGAATTTGGACATTTTCTTCTTAAAAAATTACTCAAATCAATTAATCGATTACCAAAATAGTTGGCTATTAATGTAAAAGTTGACAACTAATTGATTAATTGACTAATTGGAACAGCTCTAAACTCGATGGAAGAAAAAATATGAATTGACCCTTTAAATAACAAAACCCACTACTTTACTGCAACTAACAACTACTTTGATAGTTGATTAATCTATTGATTATTACAAATAATTAATTGATTAGTTGTTTGGTTCATAAAATAGTGTAAAATATCAATCAAAAGCTGAAGATTCAACCTAAAATGTCTTTTTTTATCCACAACCCAAAGATCATCAGTTTACTATTATAGAAGACTAAAGAAACCAGTTCTTTAGTCGCTTATATCATGATTTATCTTAAATAAATTATATAGAAATCAAGATAAAAATCACAAAGTATCGTGATAGGATCCTGTCGTGACTTACCCATCCCTCTTCCTGATTCATAGGATCCTTTTCTATAAATACTGCTGCTTTTATGACAAAATACAGCATCACTGGGTTCACTTTTTTCCGGCTGGATCACATATTCTCAGCTGTGCTTTAGCAGACAGTGACAGAGTTAAATATATAGATAGATAGGAAGAAATCTAAATGAATAAGTCACCACCCAGAAGTGGATTTCACTTACAGATGACGCATAACTATTTCATGTCCCGTTGAGTTCCTTCCTTTGCCTTTTATTGACTTGAGATGGCTTTTTTTTTTTTTCTCCTTCCCTTCTGTACACCGAGCAAGGTCAGAGAATTCACTCTGGAAATTGACAGGGAAGACACAGGGGCTGCAACAAAAAAAAAAAAGAAACTATACTAAGATGCTAAAAGATAGATGCTGTCAATTGAGTGGAATTAATATTTTACCGAGGCTTTCTCCATTAGAGCTTTTCAACGGTATCTCTCTATATCAAAAAAGGAAGAAAAAAAAACAACTAAAAAATAGATTTTTTTCTCGCTTGAACTATGAGGTCGTCCGCAGTCAGGAGTTCAGAAAGTGGCTTTGGCAAGTCGGCTGCCATTTTAGCAGCGACTACCCCCCCACCCACCACCCCCCCACAACCACCACCTCCCCTGTGTTATCTCGCTCAAAGCAGTGCCATCCCTCCATTGTAATAATGCCGCTTCCCGGCAGCCCTTGGAATGACCTTTCTTTAATTAACTGCATCTTGATGAGCAGATCTACATAGAATGTGAAGGTTAATTAATGAAGTATCACTGCTTAGTCTTAAAACCATCACCTAGCCGATGACAGCCAGCCCACCACTCTCAATTTTAACCCCCCGATCTCATTAGCGACGGTCGACCAATGGACAGCTCGGCTCTGGCCGGTGGATCTCAAGCAAATTGTATCAAAGACAGGCCTCTTTGATATCCTTTTGTAAGACCACATTCTGACTCCACACTGTGAATAATATATGAGAAACGCTTCACAAACACACACACACGCGCTCTTGCATCACGTAATGTGTTGGTGTTTTTTTCTCCGAGGTATGAATCCGGTCGGCGAACCCCCATAAATAATTCAAAACGAAGGTAAAATAATATTTCAATTAAGATCGGTGTAATCCGTTTCCTGCACGCGGAACACGCGACGGTGACGGATAATTCTTGTATCGTTGCACGGCTTCATCTCGATAAGCTTTCGGTTTCCGCGCGATTCCGTTTCACCGCCGCTTATCGTCCCGCTTTCGGAAAGGGGATCCGGCATTAGCGCACGTAGCTCAACTGCTAAAAGTATCCTCCGCTAAAGCTGGTAAAAGATGGAGTTGTGATGATCCGGTAGGGAGGGGGGAGGGTTCTCCGGTTACAGCACATTTCCCAAAAACTGGCAGCTTTTTTTCGTCTATCTATGATCTATCACGGCGGAGGATGAAAGGAGCCGTTACCTTGATATTTTGGAGCTTAGAGAACCAACTCTACGGACATGTGACACCATCCATCATGGCCGACGCGCTGGTTTTTGTTGCCGCTGATTGCGAGGCGCCTCTCCTGGGTATCGCCGAGCCACCTGGGCTCATTTGCCTTCCCACCTGGCCCCCGGACGAAATTAAAACGAAAGGATCTGAGATTACGAGCGTGGGCTGGGTGGGTTTCTGGCTTCTTCTCCTGATAGAGGAGTCAAAAGGGCGTTTTGTTAAAAGGTTCAGTGTTGTAGAAAGTGAGGTTTGAACTGGAAAAGGTATAAAATTGGGATGTCACAACTCTACAGTCACCATCCACCTGTAGATTGAAAAAACACCTCAATCCACGCTAATACAACACAACAATTCGTATTTAGATTGAATTATATACTAACTAAATCATGCTTGCATACTAATTTTGTTAGATTCCATTTCATCCCAGTCTTTTCTGCAAGATTCTGCTTAACATAAAACCTATTCTGATTAATCTATCACTAAAACTATTAATTGATTAGTTAATAAAATGGTTTAAAATATCAATCACTGTTTCCTAAAGATGAAGATTCAACCTAAAGTGTATTTTTTTTTGTCCACAACCCAAAGATCATCAGTTTATTATTATAGAAGAATAAAGAAACCAGGAAAAAATCAGAGAAGAGAAGCTGGAACCAGAGAATTTGGACATTTTCTTCTTAAAAATTACTCGAAAACAAAATAGTTTGATGTCAAATCAAATGTGGGGTTCCTCAGGGTTCCTTTGTAGATCCTGTGAAGTTTCAGTCATCAGTTTATTATTATAGAGACTAAAGAAACCAGGAAATAATCAGAGAAGAGAAGCTGGAACCAGAGAATTAAAAATGACTCAAATTAAGTAATTGATTATCAAAATAGTGGATTATCTAATATATAGGTTGTCTAAATAGTTGGCGATTAGCTATTTTATGTAAATTGCACTGTTTTATGAAGCAAACAACTCGGGTAGGGTACGATTTGACATTCAATTAATCTATTGATTATTTAAACGATGAATTAATTAGTCCACAACCCAAAGATCATCAGTTTACTATTATTGAAAACTAAAGAAACCAGAAAATAATCAGCTGGAACCAGAGAATTTGGACGTTTTCTTCTTAAAATAGTTTCCCATTAATATAATAATGGATTAATCGACTAATCGTCGACTGTACCTTCTTTAAAACCACAGATATGTCCACAGATGTGTAAAATAATTTCTCCTCAATCTCCCGATTGAATCCTGCAGATCTGCGGTTAATCCCGTAGTGAATCTGCCATCTTGTGCTCATCGTTTGCGGTTTCGCTGACACTCGACAACTTCCCCGACTGTGTGTGTGTTTGCTGCTGCAGCAGCAGAATATACAGATGTGCATGTAAACCTCCGTCAGAAAACCACCACTGTCTCTGTGTCAGTATTTCTCAGCACCGAGATAGATATATAAATATATATGATTGAGATTCTCTCTGGAAGTAACCTTGCTTTTAGCCTTATGAAGTGGAAACATCAATGCGCGGCTCGGCTTCAGTTAGCTGTGGAGGCGCAAAAAAAAAAAAGAAAACTTTCACAAAGACTGCGAGAGTTTGACAAGCGGCGTGTTTATCCGTTTTATCCTGATATCTGCAGAATAAAGAATAAAATATGACAGATGTACCAAGGCCCATCTGGATGCAGTTAGCCTCCGCCACCAGCGATAAAAAGCAAACTCTCTATTTGCGTCTGTTAGCGCTACGATGCTATTGATTCTCCCTCTTTTTTCCCCCCCGCCGCCGCAACCTTTTTGACAGCAGACACAGCAGCCACGTATGTAAAAACTGACACGGCTGACTTCATGACAAGCTAACGGAGACTGATAATACCAGCGCGGGAAAAACCTTCACGGATCGCGAAGAAAAAGACAGGAGCCGAATTCCGTTTTGTTTCTTATAAATTGTTAAAGCTACCGTTCCCTAATTGGCGGCAGCCGCCGATGACTGTCAGGTAAACTTTATAAAAGTCTTGATTCTTTTTCTTCAGCTTCATGCACGCGCGACGCTAACTGTCACCAAAGACGAGTCGGAGGAGAAAGAGAGAAGGAAAGCGGGTGTTTTTTTTTTTTTTTTTGAGAAAGAGAGAGTTTGAAACAAAATAGCTGGTGCAGCATTTCCCCCCCTCTTAGTTTCCGACTGAAATCCTTGACACCAGAGGATTTGCGGTGAAGTGAAGTGAGGTGGGTGCTGGGGGTCCACGCTACTACAACCGCTGCTGACAGGGATCCTCCCCTGTAGCGTGTGCTTACTTTTTTTTTTTTTTCCTTCTTCTTCTTCTTTTTTTTTTTTTCCATTAGTTCCTTACTCACTCTCTTGCCCTCCAGACCCTGCAGAGTGAGGAAGATTTAAGTGGCCAGTCAAGAGAAATCCCCAAAGGTTTGGCAGGTGTGAGGTCTGGCTTCATTATCTACAGACACCTCCGTCCAATTATGAGGCTTCGCCTCCCCCTCGGTGACGATGACGACGAGGAAGACGAAGACGCCGTGTGTCTGTAGGTGTGTGAAATCGCCTCATTGTTATCTGTCTTAACTATCAAGATTTCCCCTTCTCCGGCGTGACATCATTGACAATTTCACACTTAAAAAAAATAAAAAAAACCATGCACGCCTGCATATGTGTGTGTGTGTGTGTGCGCCTGATCTTTACACAGGCAGATTTGTTTGGATCTGTCCGGAATATTCAGCCCCGTGGCCTCATTTCCTGCTCCGACGTTCTACTTGAGAGCAGGAAAAAAGAAAAAAAAAACGCAACAGCTGAGGTCTACTTTGTAATGTGAACAGTCGGTTCCCAAGCAACGATAATTAGGTTCCTGGGAAACAAAGAGGAAACAGAGAGACGCAAATAAATTACGCACAAAAAACCGTCCTGTGATCAGAAGTCTCGCTGTGTTTTTTGTTTTTTTTTTGTTTATTATTTTAATATATATCTCCAACAGCTTCTCCATTTTGCTGACCCACTGGTTCCAAAATGTCAGCTCCAACAAACTGGAGCACTGCCTTGTAAAGCTGCTTCAAACAAGCTCTCTCTCTTTCTCCATCTACAGCTTTCTACACTGATTTCGGACACCCCCTGCTGACTCTACAGCAAAATACACGTGGCTCCTTCCTGTCCATGCACAATCACAACATATGCATCAGTTTGGATGGAAACTGCATGAAATATTACTTAGATATAGTAAATAAATGTTTGGAATGTGACTTAAAATGGGCTAAATAATAGATATATTTAAGAAATGTGAGGAAAATGTTGTCTCCATTAGGTTGTATACACTAGGGGTTTTCCCTATTTGCATATTGCATATCATAAAAAATTAAATAATACTTATATTAAATACTTAAATTAATTTATTTATTTTTTTTATTTTGGTGAAAATTTTCCTAAATTCTGTATAAAAGACAACCTGTGGTTGTGAGACAATGATGCTCACATGTCAAATGTCCATCAGCAATAGGGATATCAGGTGAGGTCATGTGACCTCATAAATTGTATGCCCTTCAAAATAAAAGCCCCCTTTTCACACCTGTTTCATGCTATGCAAGTCATTAGGTTGTATATATTAGGAAGTTTCAATATTTGCATATTGTTGCCATATGGCATCACATCTATTTTAGTATATTAGAAAAAAATGTGACCTCATAAATTGTATGCCCTTCAAAATAAAAGCCCCCTTTTCACACCTGTTTCATCCATTAGGTTGTATATACTAGGGATTTTCAAAATTTGCATATGTTTGCCTATGGCATCAAATCTATTTAAGCATATTAGAAAAAAATAAATTAAATTAAAATATTTGTTTTATTTGGTGAAAACTTTCTTAAATTCTGAATAAAAGACAACCTGTGGTTGTGAGACTGATGCTCACATGTCAAATGTCCATGAGCAATAGGGATATCCGGGTCATGTGACCTCATAAATATTATGTCTGTATGTCCTTCAAAATAAAAGCCCCCTTTTCAAACCTAACTGTAAAAACATTGATTTTATATCACATATTTTTTTAGAAATATGAAAAATTAAGGTAACGCTAAAAAAGTTTCATGCTATGTAAGTCAATTAAACTCAATTAGGTTGTATCCAATAGGAATTTACTATATTTGCAAAGAAAAAAATAAAATAAAACGTTTAAGCACAAATTCTGTGGACTGATGCTGTCCCTGAGCAAACAGGATATCCTGGTCATGTGACCTCATAAACTGTATGTCCTTCAAAATAAAAGCCCCCTTTTCACGCCTAACTGTACAAACATGAAATATGAAGGTAACATGGTAACACGGGTTATTTAGTGGGTAACAAAGCTGCAGCCACATTAACTTCTACTGCATCTCCTGCAGAAACTTGACATTTTTTTTTAACTGGATCCGTGACAATCTTCATTTCTTCGTTCCTCGGGGGGCGTTTTGAACGCCCTCCTCGCGGCCTGGGCCGCCGCCATTGTCTGACGGCGGGGAACATGCAGCCTCCAGCCTCTGGTTAGCCTGCACTCATCTGCAGCCCCATCATCTGCATCACTTGGCAGATACAAAGAGGCGTAGCGCCGTTTTTTTTTTTTTTCTGCGTGCGAGCATGTGCTGCCTTTTGTGTGTGTGGCCACACACTTGCTTGCGTGTGCAACTCTCTCTCTGTGTGTGTGTGTGTGTGTGTGTGTGTGTGTGTGTGTGTGTGTGCTTATGTACACTGTCTTTTTCCCTTTTTCCCCCCTCTTTTTACATGATAAAGTGGGAGTGTTAGAGGCATCGTGATGGTTCCCAGACTTTGGCTCTGGCTCTATCTGATGCTGAGATGGCAGCTGTTGACCAAAGGAATTCATATGTGTGTATAATTTGTCTTGTGGCTCGAGAAAACAAACACGGGGGCTCGGGACATCTTTTACCCGTTCGATTTGACGTGATGCAAACAGAAGGCCGCCGATATGTGTGTGTGTTTGGTTTCCGTGTCGCTTGATTATAATTTCAGGGGTGTCTATAAATAGAAAAAAAAAAAAATCTAAGCACGTTTCACTGTGTTTTCTCAAGAGCTGCTGTGTGTCTATATCTATTTATATATATTTATGCATATTTTAATAAAGCAAACCTGCATGTTGCAGCAAAATAAGAGCTTTGAACTCACCTCCTCTTAATGATAATAATCTCAGGTCTGGTGGCGGTGGCCAACGAGCCTCCCCTGAATCACAAAAGAAAAAAAAAAAGAGATGACATGAATTAATAATGAGCAAAATTACTCAAACTCTGCACACCACGACCTGCCGCAGCACGGTGAGCAGCGGGGCCCTAAGGTGACAAAGCTAGATAAATATTTTATGTCTAAATATGATTTTTTTTTTTTTTAAAGGGAGGGGGACTTTTTTTTTTTTGAGAGGATCCTGATTGCAGCACATGGATGAACTCGCAGCTCTCGCCTGGACGTTGAAATATAAAACAAACTCCCAGATTTCTCCGGGTTGTTTTTAAAAGCCGTGGACGGCCAAGTGAGCAGACGACGGCGTTCTTCGGCTGCCCTCAGGTGGAGGCCGGGTATAATCGCTGTTGACAACCTACAAGTCGCCGTGCAATTAAAGCATCTGCCCGCTCCTGTGTGGCGGCGGGCCGTGATGCCTTGTGACAGCTCGTGGCCATTAAGCAACTGTAAGCAGCTGGCGTGCCTCGGTTGGGGGAAAATAATGTGACAGAGCCTCCCCCCCACCACCACCACCTCCCCACCGCTATTGTTGCCCTTGTCTCGTTGGGGAAAAGAGGGACATTACATCACTCACTGAATACTCCGGCGTCCCCCTGAATGGGGGGAAAGTGGCGGGTCGACAAATTAGAATTGGCACAGCTGGATATCAGAGTGATATTTCTGTTCTTACACCTCCTGAGGACAACAAGTTTATTGCTTTAGGAGAATGAGCAGGGAGAAACTTTGAAATGCTGCGATTAACCTGTTAAAATACAAAAAAAACAACTCCTGATATAGATGCAGCATTGAGTTTATGTATTTATTCTGGAAGTAGATTATAGAAGAGCCAGTTAAATAATCACAAAAACAGATGAAATATAAATTAACCTGTTAAAATCGTAAAAAACGTCCTGATACAGGGGTAGCAATGAGGTTTATGTATATAATGCATATAAATATACATATATGCATATGTTCTGTACGGTGTTTAAAAAGGAGATAATAAAAAGAGCCAATTCAATAATCACACAAACAGCTCAAATGTAAATTAACCTGTTAAAAGCCAAAAAAAACATCCTGTATCATTGAGTTTTATGTATATATTGTGTAAAAAATATGTATATGTGCATATATTCTGTAATACACAGAATATATGTTTTATAAGGAGATTATAAAACAGACAATTAAATCATCACAAAAACAGCTGAAACCTAAATTAACCTGCTAAAACCGTAAAAAACTTCCTGATACAGGGGCAGCAATGAGTTTTATGCATATAATGCAAAAAATATGCATATATGCATATGTTCTGTATGAAAAGAGTTGATTAAATAATCACACAAGCAGCTGAAATCTAAATTAACCTGTAACCTGCATTGATTTTAGGCATATATTGTGTAAAAGAAAGTGTATATGTGCATATATTCTGGAAGTAGATTATAGAAGAGCCAATTAAATAATCACAAAAACAGCTGAAATATAAATTAACCTGCTAAAATCCTAAAAAACCTCCTGATACAGGGGTAGCAATGAGTTTTATGCATATAATGCATAATATATATATATGTTCTGTATGAAAAGACCCAATTAAATAATCACACAAACAGCTGAAATATAAATACATGGGTAGCAATGAGTTTTATGCATATAATGCATAAAAACTTATATATATGCATATGTTTTGTATGAAAAGAGCCAATTCAATAATCACACAAACAGCTGAAATCTAAATTAACCTGTTAAAAAACAAAAAAACCTCCTGATACAGGGGCAGCAATGAGTTGTATGTATATATGGTGTAAAAGAAAGTGTATATGTGCATATATTCTGGAAGTAGATTATAAAAGACCCAATTAAATAATCACAAAAACAGTTTAAATCTAAATTAACCTGTTCAAAATATGTATATGTGTATAAATTCTGGAAGTAGTTTATAAAAGACCCAATTAAATAATCACAAAAACAGTTTAAATCTAAATTAACTGTTAAAATCCCCAAAAAAACTCCTAATATGGGGGCAGCAATGAGTTTTATGTATATAATGTGTAAAAGAAAATGTATATGTGCATATATTATTGAAGTATATTATAAAAGACCCAATTAAAGAGTCATAAAAACGGCTTAAATCTAAATTAACCTGTTAAAAAACAAAAATAAACGTCCTGATATTCTGTAAAATGTTTAAAAAGGACCCAATAATCATAAAAATGGCTCAAATCTATATAATAATTCTATATTCAAATCTAAATTAAAATTTAAATCCCAAACCTTCTGATACAGCATTGAGTTTTATTCATAAATCACAGTATTAAACCTCAGATCCAACAATAAATAAAGTATTTTATCTGTATTAATATGTATTAATATATATCATCAATATCCACATCATCAATACAATAAGACAATAGTTTAATATAATATCAGTAGTAGAGACTATTTAGATATTTAATATTTAATGTGATTATTTAATTGTCTCCATTTTAAACATCTTACAGAATATATTCTTCATGTTCTATAATGATCCTCAGTGGGATTTATAGGATTTTATGGACTAATAATTGACCTTTGACCTCTCTGAACTTCGCATTGCTGATATTTTTGCTTATTTCAGTCAGTTTGGTCTTGTTTTAACTCAATATTCTACGTATATTTGCTCTGTAACGGCAAAATAAATTGATTCTGACTCTTCTGTTGCAGATTTTTTTGATTCCAGGTTTAAGTTATAATCAACAAAACTGAAGAGACAATTAATTTACTTGGTAAATTAATAAATTGTTTAGCAAAATTAGGAAAAAAATGTTCTTAAACGTGAAAATTTGTGGTTTTCCTTTGTTTTCCATCAATCAATCTTAATTTTTTTTTTAATTTACAGCGTAATCACAGCGAAACGCAAAGAAAACATTAAGTTTGATTTAATATTTTGTGATTCCGGCATTCATCAGTTAATCCAAAAGTCTCCAGACTAATTGATAACGACAATAATCGCCGGTCGCAGCCACGGCGACGGAGACGTTTAGTGCCGTGTTTGGTCATAAATAAAAGCCTCATAATAAACTAACCAAGCTGCCCCTCGTAAATCTGCTTCTGCGAGGAGAGGGACGGGGGAAGTGTGAAAAGTGAAGGGGGGAAAAACAGATTTACAATTCTTTTGATTGTAAAAATAAAGTCTAGATCAAAGTAGAGAGCATACTGGCGGCTGTGTGTGTGTGTGGGGGGGGGGGGGCGACATAAGTCTTTCTTTAATTACCTCCATCTCGGAGTCATTTGTCTGTCACATGTAAATGTGGTCTTTTGATGCACATTTAACTTGTATGGAGTTTGCAGGGGGGGGATTTATGTGCATATGATTTGCACGCTGTTCGGTCAAATCTAATTATTTATTTAATTATCTCCTTTTCATGTGGCTTTTCGCCCTCAGATTTCACTTTCTCGGGTCGTGTGGCGTTCGCCGTTACCTCCCGTGCATCAGAATCTATGACGGGATCAAACTCGGAGATGTTTTTTTGGTAATCAACTAGTCAGATTCAAGTAGCAAGGCCATGAAAAAGCCCTGCAGAGTGTGTGTGTGTGTGTGTGTGTGTGTGTGTGTGCGTGTGCATGCACACACATCCTGTCTGTCTGCAGGATTTGCTGTTTCAGCAGGGAAGGAATCAGTCCTGTGCCTTTGCCATGCAGGAAAGTCGGCGTAAGGAAATTCCTGAGCTTCACAGTGGCAATCAGGCAGTTAAGGACCTGCCACTGGAAATGGAGCTGTGTGTCACTCACTTTCATGGCTTATTCACACCAGCACAAGCGCTCTGGCATTAAAAAAGGAGGCATTCTCATTCCCTCACCCCTACAACCTCTTGATATATAGCAGGGTGTGTGTTGTTTTTTTTTGTTTAAGTGTCCAGATGCAATTGCTACGTCTTGAAATCTTACCTCTCGGTCTTTAAAGTCCTTGAAGGCATCACAGCCAAGGTCACGGTGCTAAATAGTGAAGTTAACAACAAGGTGAAGTTAATTTAGGCCAAAGAAGGTGCAACTAGATAAAATGGGAGTGGAAAGAACACAAGCTGACTAGTTTTAGTGAGCACTGCAGGCCTTTGTTTAAAGCACTTCCAAAACCACAGGTGGCAGTATACTAGGCCCTTTTAAAGGGTAATTAGCATGATAATTTTCTAAATTAACACAAATTTCTCCTTCTATAGATATAAATAGTAGTTGCAATGTGCAATTGATAGATAACTAAGTATTATTTTTATTTTAAAATTAATAAATACCAGTATTTAGAGTAAATTTGGGTTCGGTCGACTTGTTTGCATCACTCTATAATGGTAGCAGTGGTGCGTTCAAGTGCCGCATACTGGTTTCTCGCCATCTTGTGTCGGGGACCTTGATCGTTTTGGCTGTAGTACATTTGAATAACTGCTAAACTGCCGCTTTTCAAAAGTCCCCGTAATTTATTATTATTTTTTTTATTTTTTTTGTAGATACAAACATTTATTTAGATATTTAAAAGCACAATGACGTTCTTACATACAGAAAACATGGAGTTATGACGATTTTAATCGTTAACCAGCTGCTTCAATGGACTTATGCGGTGACTAGGCGCGGCTTCCCCCGACACAAGATGGCGTCCGAGTTGACGCATGGTTCCACTCACAGCAGGTGCAAAGGCGGTTTTATATTTATATAAAACGTTACCAACCGTTTACTAATAAACGTGACAGAAAGACAATTACCGCAAAAATAACAAAAAAAATGTGTCGCCAAAAAAAGAATAAATCAGCGTCAACGTATTTTCCCCCACAGTATATGAAGGCAACGCGTGACGTCACCGGGGCAAACGCATGCTTGTCCCCCCCAGCTGCCGCAAATCCTACTCGGAGTGTCGTAAAAAAACAAAACGGATCCGTGTTATCAGTGTTGTCACAGAAGTTATTCCCCCTGTTATTCCCATCTCGTCGTATTTCAAAGCTCGAAATGTGGAATTGTTGCTGCCCGACTCGGTTTGCCGCCGTTTGACGTCTCGCCGGCCGCCGTGGCGGCTTTTTATTTGTATGTGGAGCCGAAAAAATGAGTTGATCTCTAGCAAAAACAAGCTAGGAAATGGAAACATACAACGCAGGAGGTAAAAACACAGCTGTTATCGTAGTCCCTTATAGAGATATTTATCCACAACACCTAAATAGTGATGCTTTGTTGTAATATTGTAGTTATTCTCTTAGTCCCACAGCTCCATTTTGACACCATTGGTTCCTGTGTGTGTGTGTGTGTGTGTGTGTGTGTGTGTGTGTGTGTGTGTGTATGTATGTGTGTGTGTGTGCAGGACATCCTGTAGAGGTGGAGGTGAGCCCAGACATCCACATCTGTGGTTTCTGTAAACAGGAATATAATAATTATGCGGTTTTTCTGGCTCATAAACAACATGGATGCTCGCTCCCCACATCTGACACATCAGCCCCCAACGCAGCAGCAGCAGCCCCCCTCTCAGGTAAAAACGAGACCCTAAAATAGTCGATTAATCGATTAGTTGCCAACTATTACTTATCATTTTGATAAACGATAGTAGAAAATGTCCAAATTCTCTGGTTCCAGCTTCTTTTCTCTGATTATTTCCTGGTTTCTTTAGTCTCTATAATAATAAACTGATGACTGAAACTTCACAGGATCTAAAAAGGAACCCTGAGGAACCCCACATTTGATTTGACATTGAACTATTTTGGTAAATGATTAATCGATTTGAGTAATTTTTAAGAAGAAAATGTCCAAATGCTCTGGTTCCAGCTTCAATTCTCTGATTATTTTAGGGTTTCTTTAGTCTTCTATAATAGTAAACAACTAATCGATTAATTGTTTCAATAATCAATCGAATAATCAAAATAATCGTTAGTTGCAGCCCTGATAGTTTCAGCTCTATAATTCATCATTTAATCATGAATCTAATCACAGTAATTGGTAGAATATGTAAGTAGTGAAGATCTATTAGCTGCCAACTATTACATTAATCAGTAGTCGAATAATCGATTGATTATAGAAACAATTAATCGATTAGTTGTTCATTGGTTCAACTCTGGGAAACAGTAATCAGAATTTTACACTATTTTATGAACCAAACAAGTAATAGATTAATCTTTATGATCAATAATCAACAGTAGGGTTATTTTAACAGTCAATTAACCGAACAAGTATTGATATGATTAATTGATTAGCTGTTTGGTTCATGAAATGGCTGAAAAAAGCTGAATATTCAACCGAAAATGTCTTTTTTTTTGTCCACAACCCAAAGATCATCAGTTTATTATTATAGAGACTAAAGAAACCAGGAAATAATCAGAGAAGAGAAGCTGGAACCAGAGAATTTGGACATTTTCTACTTAAAAATTATTCAAATTGATTAATCGATTACCAAAAAAGTTCGATGTCAAATCAAATGTGGGGTTCCTCAGGGTTCCTTTCTAGATCCTGTGAAGTTTCAGTCATCAGTTTATTATTATAGAGACTAAAGAAACCAGGAAATAATCAGAGAAGAGAAGCTGGAACCAGAGAATTAGGACGTTTTCTTCCTAAAAATAACGACTAGAATCGAACACCGACTGATTCCTGAATTCTTGTGTTTGGCTCAGATTCCAGGGCCGAGTTTGTTTTCGAGGAAACGTACCAGACCTGCGTAATGAGAGGCGTCAAAAAGATCCTGACCAAAGCCCAGAAAACACCTTCCAAAAAATTAAAACCTGCGCTGACGTCAAAGAGACACAGCTGCTGTTTCTCAGGTGAGTTCATTCATGCTCACTCATTACGTTTTATTTCTCTACTGCTATGAATCGATGCTTTAAATCTTAATTTAATTATTCGGTTGGGAAACAGATTCGTCCTTGAATATCAATTAATTTATTGAACGTTGTTTAATGTTAGGAGGTTATATAAATCAATAAAATACATAAACAAACATACAGAACTAATAAAACAAACTAGTAAAAATGACTTGAGATATGAAAGAAAGGTTTATGTCATTAAATTAAATATATATCTATATATATATAGATATATACATCATTTTTTCCTTTTTTTTCTGTCTTATTTTTTCTCAAACTTCTTTTTCTATACTATAAAACATTCCCTGATTATTTTATTACCTTTTATTACTTGATTTTTTTTCTTGATTTTTTAATTTTGGCTTAAAAAAAGACCTTTTTCTTTAAATTCTTAAAATTTTTTGTCTTTTTTTTCAAGCGTTTTTAATGTTAAATGCCAAACACTGGTCCCCTGATTTGTCTTTCTTTTTTTGTTGGCTTCTATTTTATATATTATTTATT
The DNA here is from genome assembly GCA_030544235.1 of Lepturacanthus savala. Lineage (NCBI taxonomy): Eukaryota > Metazoa > Chordata > Actinopteri > Scombriformes > Trichiuridae > Lepturacanthus > Lepturacanthus savala. The sequence goes on along the minus strand of CM060480.1, from coordinate 2,239,390 downwards.
ATCAAACTTAACATTAAAAAAATAAGCATTCAAATTATAAAAAAAACTTTTTTTTTTACACTTTTTCTTGAGTAAAAAGCTTGAGTTAATAGTTTAAAACACTTTAAACTCTAGCATCTATACTGATAGATGATAATCACAGTTATTGTCTAACATTTTTTTATATTTTTCATGTTAATTTATTATGTTTTATGCATGAAATAAACCAAAACCTGAGCTGCTCCTTATTGTTTCAATGATTATTAATTAATTTTATCTGTTTTTTTCACCTTGTCCTGAAAGATTATGGATCAGATTTATATATTATTCATTATTAAACTTAACAACCTTTAAAAAAAGGTGTGATTTGTATTTTTGGGGATTAATTATGTGATGATTTAATTGAGGACACTATAATAAACCTGTTCATGTCTCTTAAATCCTCCAGGTTGCACTTTTAAGACTCAGTATGGCCAAAAAGACATGGAGCGGCACCTTAAAACCCACACGGGTACGTCAGTACGTCCGTTTCTCACCCGTCTTTCATAGAATCGCGGTGCTGACTCCTGTTTTTTTGTTTTTTCTCCTCCCTCCAGGCGAGAAGCCGTTTGAGTGCGAGCTCTGCCACAAACGATTCAGCCGACGGGACAAGCTGAACATGCACAGCCGCTCTCACACCGGAGAGAAGCCTCATAAATGCAAACTGTGTCCGTACGCCGCGGCCGACAGCAGCAGCCTGAAGAAACACCTGAGGATCCACTACGACGAGAGGCCCTTCAAGTGTCAGATCTGTCCCTACGCCAGCCGCAACTCCAGCCAGCTCACCGTGCACCTCCGCTCTCACACCGGTAATCAGCGCAATGATGTTAAACTTTATTTAAAATTCAATTCGGTTTGATTTGTATGGCCTCAAAATCACAAATCAGTTCGTCCTGTACTTAGACATCACATGATACGAGGAAAAACTCACTAAAAAAACAACTTTAACAGGGGAAATAAGTGGAAGGAACCACTTTCTACAATAAGGATCATGCATATAATATATTAAATTAACATGAAAAATATAAAAAATGTTAGACAATAACTGAGATTATCATCTATCAGTGTAGATGCTAGTGTTTAAAGTATTTAACTCAAGCTTTTTACTCAAAAAGTGTAAAAATAAAAGCTAAATATGAGATGTGAGCAGTTTACAGCTTGTATTAGAACAGATAAAATAAATTAACACTCAAGAATAACAAGTGATTTTAATGCAAAAACAACATAAAATAAGCTGTTATCACTTTTTAACAAGAGAAGACGTGTATTATGTGTTGTATCGTCATTTTTAAGGTATTTGGTTATAATTTAGGGCAGAAAATCACTTTTTGGCTCAATGAAAACAATCTGGAATGAAAGGATATTTGTAAAATGTAAGAAGTAGTGGAAAGTAGAGATGATTGTATTAAAATGTAAAGAGTAGAAGTAAAAAATCAGCTGAAAAATAAAGTATAAATACCCTAAATCTCTGCTTAAGTGATTTAACAAATGAACCACAGAAGATAAAACTAGTTGATAGCATGTTTTTATTGTTTTAAAAAGAGAGTTAAACTATCTAAGTTTTTAGGGTTATATCATACATGATTAATTACAATATATGTTTTTCTTCATGGTTCAGGAGACGCTCCCTTCCAGTGCCAACAGTGCGACGCCAAGTTCAAGATCAACTCGGACCTGAAGCGCCACGTGCGGATCCACTCCGGCGAGAAGCCGTACAAGTGCGACTACTGCGACTACCGCTGCGCCATGAAGGGAAACCTCAAGTCCCACGTCCAGATCAAACACGGCACCGAGGACTCCTTCCGCTGCCCGCACTGCGACTTCTCCTGCGCCAACAAGGCGTCGCTGCGGCAGCACACCCGCGAGCACCAGCCGCTGCAGCCCATCCGCTGCTCCGAGTGCTCGTACTCCTGCTCCAGCCGGGGGGCGCTCAAGGTGCACGAGAGGATCCACTCGGAGGAGCGGCCGTTCAAGTGCGACTTCTGCAGCTTCGCCTCCAAGCAGCGCAGCAACCTGGTCATCCACAAGAAGAAGTTCCACTCGGACAAGCCGGAGAAAAGCGGCGGCGGCGGCGTCTGCGGCGGCGTCTGCGCCGATTCCCCGAAACCGGTGAGTTCCCGGTACAGAGCCAAGCTGGACGCCGCCAGGGCCTTCTGCTGCGACTCCTGCAGCGCCTCCTTCGTGCGGGAGGATTCGCTGCGGAGCCACAGGAAGCAGCACCGGGACGCTCAGAACCTGCTGCAGCTGCAGGTCGCCGCCACGACGACGACGCCGCCGGAGGTCGCCATGGCGCCGGACGCCATGACGCCGTACGGCAGCGCCCAGCTGAAGATCATCGTCTCCCACCCGCTGGGCCAGGAGAACCCGCTGGAGGCCGCCCAGAACAAGATGGTGCTGCTGAGCCCGGAGAACCAGGACCTGGTGGTGAACTCCATGATCCAGCAGGTCATGGAGCCGCAGACCGTCCTGCTGACGCAGCTCAGCGCCGTCGCCGAGGACGACGGCGGGGGCGGCGGCAACGACCCGCTGCACCAGGCGCTGCTGCAGACCGCCATCGCTGCTCAGGACCCCGACGGCGGCGGCGGCGACGCTAACGGCGGCGGCGCCCAGACGTTCATCACCACCTGCTCCGAGCTGGACGGCCTCAACGCCCTGATCCAGGAGGGCGGCACCGAGGTCACCGTGGTGACGGAAGGGAACGCCGCCATGGCGGACGGGTCCAAGCCGCCGGTCGCCGTGGACGACGGTGCCTTCGGGCTGGGCGGGCAGGGCGTGGTGCTGCACGGCGTCCCGCTGCTGGTCGCCGCTCAGACGCAGCTAACGACACACGCGATGTACGATGATACACACACGATGGACGGAGGACAGCAGTGAAACAAAAAACTGAAAAAACATGAGGAACACGACATAAAAAGCATCATCTATACACAGATTAGACTTTATTAAGCTTCATTAAGTTATCTCACTGTTTAACAGTTAATAGAACAACTGATTATTATAATATATGGTTAATAAAATTAACAATAATAAAATAGATTCTCAAGCATTTAACAAGAAGAATAATTATTATTATGGACTAAGGTAAGGTGATTTAATAAGTAATATAATCATCAGTTGCAGCAGTAATTAACAAACAGTAAAATAACTATTAACAGAAGTTTAATAAACTGCTTTAATCGTTTATAGATGATGGTTATTATAACGTGTTACCATGGTAACCGCATCATAAGCTATTTCTTTGCCAGGAAAAGAACTTTTTACTCGTAAAAGCTTTACTTCCTCAACATGAAGTAACGTCGCTCTCATTCAGACCTGAAATCGGACATAATTGTTGGTTTATTTTTATTATTTTCACATTTTTTTTAGAATAATGAATGGTTGTCGTAGAGCAGTAGTTTAATCCTGAATGTCGTCATGTTTTAACTTTAACTTTGGGACAGTTTAGATTTCACAGACCCTGTTTTCTCAAGTGTCACTTTTATTTTGGAGGCATTGGAATTGGATTTACTGTTTGATTTTCAGGTTTAAAAGAATAATTAAAAAACAAAAAGGTTGATCTGAGACCATTGATTTCTCCAGTTTGTCCACTAGGTGGCAGCAGAGCCATGAAAATGAAGGATGGAGCTTTGCTGTTTCTACATCTTCTCCTCTTCTTCTTAATTATTTTTTTTAAATATAAATATTTTCATTTGCTCTAAACCTCTCACATCCATCCCAGCAAACATCAGAGCACACATCAAGGTCACCATGGATTTTCCAATAAAGTGCCTATTTTTTTTTCTTTTTTCTTTTTGCTTGTGGCGTTCTATTATTCTTTAGCAGCAGACTTCAGCACTTAGTTCCTGCACAAACTGAAGGCTGCAGCTGAATGGAGTCTCCTGTGACCATTGATTTCTCTCCTGTCCCTCAGCACTAATGGCTCCGCTGATGCAGACTCGCTGTGTTTTTGTTTTTTTTGTTTTTTTCGACGACTCGGAACAGCCACAAAAATTGAGATGAAGTCGTTTGATGAATGAGGTTTTAGCAGCGATGAAGTTTGAAGGAGTTTGTGTTTCAAAAGATCTTTGCGGTGTGATCTATGGCTGCCACTAACAACTAATCTGATTATTCTGTCCATTAAATGATGTAAAACGTGGATCAAAAGCTGAAGATTCAACATAAAATGTCTTTTTTTTGTCCACAACTCAAAGATCATCAGTTTATTATTATAGAAGATTAAAGAAACCAGGAAATAATCAGAGAAGAGAAGCTGGAACCAGAGAATTTGAACATTTTCTAATCAATTAATTGACTAATCGTATCAGGTATAGGTCACTATAAATTAGCAAATATTCACAGGTTCCAGCTTCTCAAATGCAAAAACTGAATATTATTTCTTAAAAAATGACTCAATTATTATAGAGATTAAAGAAACCAGGAAATAATCAGAGAAGAGAAGCTGGAACCAGAGAATTTGGACGTTTTCTTCTTAAAAATTACTCAAATTGATTAATCGATTACCAAAATAGTTTGATGTCAAATCAAATGTGGGGTTCCTCAGGGTTCCTTTCTAGATCCTGTGAAGTTTCAGTCATCAGTTTATTATTATAGAGACTAAAGAAACCAGGAAATAATCAGAGAAGAGAAGCTGGAACCAGAGAATTTGGACATTTTCTAATCAATTAATTGGGTTCCAGCTTCTCAAATGCAAAAACAGAATATTATTTCGTAAAAAAAAATGACTCAATTAACAAAATAGTTGGTTTATCGATTAATCAATAGGTTTACTATTAAAAGACTAAAGCAAAAAGTCTAAATTATTAGATGAAAAGACAAAAATATATGAGAAAACATCAAATATTAGATGAAAACTCAAAAATATTAGATAAAAAGACAATAGTATAATAAAATTTCATCTGTTTTTCTTAAAATAATAGGCAAGATTTATTTTTTGCAGTGTATTTTCAACATAAAATGTCCCCAATGTACCCAAAAAAAGTAATAAAAGGTGTAAAAACAACAAAAATGTATTTGTATTTAAGTTTTTTAAGGTAAAAGCCAAGCTTCAAT
>CM060480.1:2091823-2229323 GCA_030544235.1 Lepturacanthus savala | reverse complement strand
TTAATGCATCTACTTTATTTATACTTTATTTCTACCTCATTTTTCAGTGTTTTCACTCATCTTCATGTGTGTTTGAGTGTTTAACGTCTTATTTCAGTCTTTTTTCCTATTTTAGATCATATTAGACACATTAAACATCATTATTCATCCACTTTCCCTTATTTTACATTATTTTCCAGCATTTTTACATTTTTTGTGTCTTCATGTGTGTTTCTGAGTGTTTAATGTCTTATTTCAGTCTTTTTTTCTATTTTAGATCATATTAGACACATTAATCATATGTTACATCTCACTTTTCGTCTACTTTCCCTTATTTTACATTATTTTCCAGCATTTTTACATTTTTTGTGTCTTTATTTGTCATTTTGAGTGTTTAACATGTTGTTTCTGTCTTTTTTTGTCTATTTTAGGTCATCAGGAAGATTATTTATGTGTTTTTATGTCATTAAGCCCAATTTAAATGAACTAGATGCTGAAATCTACATATTAAACATGTGTTACATCTCATTAATGCATCTACTTTATTTATTTCCACATCATTTTCCAGCGTTTGTTCCGTTTTCACTCATCTTCCTGTGTGTTTGGGATGTTGTTTCTGTGGTTTTGTCTCTGTCAGCCTGTCAGGAAGTATTACTCTGACAGCCTCTGCTGCTGCTGCTTTAAGACTGAAAGCAGCCGTTTAGCAGCAGCCGTCCTCCTGCTGCAGGCTGGAGGGTTGGTGGAGGGGGAAGAGGCTGGAAGTCTGAGCCAATGAGCTGATGACGAGTCCTTTAATGGCCAGAGGAATGCTGCGTCCACTTTATAGCAGCAGCAGCAGAAGGTGAATCAGCAGCGATCAGCTTTGTGATTCACCAACAAAGACGTTTCTATTGTTTCTGTCCTGTTTCTGTCCCACTGACCTCAGACAAATGGACGTTTGCTGCTTTCTGAGTATGGAAGGGGAGGAGGGACAATTGTTGCTGCTTTATCTTTTACTGAGATGCAGAAACATTAGTCTGGCAGCAGATTTACATGATTTTAATTGACAGTTTTACTATTTAAGATGTTGGTTTTTGTCTATTTTTCATTATTAAAGAGATTATTTGTGTGATAAATGAACTAGATGCTGAAATATCCACGTTCTACATCTGTTGCATCTGTTTTTTCACATTTTTTTCAGGTTTTAATTTGACATTTTGAGTGTTTAGGACGTTGTTTTGTCTTTTTTTTGTCTTTTATTTGTGTTTTTTATGTCTTTAAGCTAAATTTAAATGAACTAGATGCTTAAATCTCCACATTAGACATGTGCAGCATCTCACTCATCTGTCTACTTTCATGTTTTAACACGTTTTCTGCAGGATTTTTACCTTTTTTGTGGTTTTTATTGACATTTTTACTATTTAAGATGTTGGTTTTTGTCATTTTTTTGTCTATTTTTCATTATTAAAGAGATTATTTGTGTGATAAATTAACTGGATGCTGAAATATCCACGTTCTACATCTGTTGCATCTGTTTTTTCACATTTTTTCCATTTTTTTCTTGTCTTCATTTGACATTTTTAGATTATTTTTGCTTCTCTATGTGATGTTTTACACCATAAATGAACTAGATGTTTACATTTTCCCTTTTTTGTGGTTTTCTTCTGACATTTTGAGTGTTTATAATGTTCTTTTTGTCTTTTTATTGTCTTTTATTTGTGTTTTTTTAATGTCTTTATGCTAAATTTAAATAAACTAACTCATTAATCCAACTACTTGGAAACATTTTGACTGTTTAGGATGTTGTTTCTGTGTCATTTTGAGTCTTTTCATCCATCTCAGGATGATTCTTTTAGTTTTTTGTGTGTTTTTTATGACATCAAGCTTAATTTAATTGATCTGGATGCTCTAATCTCCACATTAGACGTGTTGAATCTCACTAATCCGCCTACTTTGGATTTGTTTCTGCAGCAGGAGTGAACATTGTCCTGGTTGCATCACGTTCAGCTGCATTTTTGATGCTGTTTTTTTGTTTTTTGTAACAAATTCTGATGTTTCCCTCGTGTCAGCATGTTGCTTTGTTTCCTCCATCGTTTGCAGGACAGTCGCTGTGTTTTTGGTTTGTTTTCATTGCCGTGCTGCTGTAACGGAGCCGGTAGATTGTAGATTAACCCTCGACTGGATGAAATAAACTAAAAAAACGTGTTTGCAATAACAAATATATTTAAGAAATATAAGAAAAAGTTGCAAACATTGTCTTAGGATAGTTTCATGCTATGGAAGTATGAGGATTTTAGCATATTAGAAAAATATATAACATCAAAATTAAATTAAATTCAAGTTTATGTCCATCAGCAATAGGGATATCCTGGTCATGTGACCTCGTAAATTGTACGTCCTTCAAAATAAAAGCCTCCTTTTCACACCCAACTGTAAAAAATATAGATTTTATATCACAGCTTTTTAGAAAAATGAAGAATCTTCTTGATTGAACGTGTGTTAAATTGTCATTTTATCCTGAAACTGTTCCAAGTAAAATAAAAAGCGTCTGATCCGTTTATTTTAATAGATTAAACATTTAGAATGAGATAAAAGTTATTTAGCTTCATTTCAGCAGTGATGGGAATTAAATAAGTACATTTATTCAAATAGAACTCAGAAATAAACTAAATTATCCACCAGTGTAATAAAATAATTCTACTCAATATAAAGGAAGTAAATTACCATAATTATTACTAGGAAATACTTTGATATTATAATGCAGTACTACAGTATTTCTATTAGTATCTATATATAATATATTAATGTAAATGAGCACTTGTTTTATACTTTACATGTATTTAGCTGATAATTCTGATGATGTGTCTTTATTTAAGCAACTTTTTGAATTCAAGACTTTAAACTTTATTATTTTTAGATGATAATATTCAGACTTTTACTTATTTAGATGTATCTGTATCGTCCTAAACCAGAAAACCTATTTACAATTTTAGAAAATTCCACAGGTTTCAACAGATGCTATGAGCAAGTCAAATATTTTCTTTGTCCACGCAGGCCTTATCCTAAGAAAACAAACACGATGGAAATCTGAGCTTTACACATGCAAGCCATTGTTGTGTGTGTGTGTGTGTGTGTGTGTGTGTGTGTGTGTGTGTGTGTGTGTGTGTAAGCTGCTGTTTACCTTGCCTGCTTTCAAAGCTCTTAATGCACAGATACAACTGCTGCCAAATTAATTCTTATGCAATCTGGAAAAAAAAGAAGAAAAGAAATTCACAGTTAAAAAATACTTCAGTAAAAGTATAAAATACTGTTTTACCAGTAAAAATCCTGCATTTAAATATGAATTAAGTAAAGAAAAGACAACCATTTATCATAAAAGTAAAGAATTCTAGAATTAAGAGGGTTTATATGCAAAATATACATATTTTATTTAGAGCTAATCATGTTTTTGTTGCCTTAAACACTGAATTTAAGAGGATTTAATGTGATTTTTTGACTTTTATCAACAGAAAAAGACTCTTTTAATATTAACATGCAGCAGCAGCAGCAGTAACAGCAGCAGCAGCAGTAACAGCAGCAGCAGCAGCAGCAGCAGCAGTAACAGCAGCAGCAGCAGTAACAGCAGCAGCAGCAGCAGCAGCAGCAGCAGTAACAGCAGCAGCAGCAGCAGTAACAGCAGCAGCAGCAGTAACAGCAGCAGCAGCAGTAACAGCAGCAGCAGCAGTAACAGCAGCAGCAGCAGCAGTAACAGCAGCAGCAGTAACAGCAGCAGCAGCAGCAGTAACAGCAGCAGCAGCAGTAGCAGCAACAGCAGCAGCAGCAGCAGCAACAGCAGCAGCAGCAGCAGCAGCAGTAACAGCAGCAGCAGCAGCAGTAGCAGCAGCAGCAGTAGCAGCAGCAGCAGTAACAGCAGCAGCAGTAACAGCAGCAGCAGCAGTAGCAGCAGCAGTAACAGCAGCAGCAGTAACAGCAGCAGCAGCAGCAGTAACAGCAGCAGCAGCAGCAGCAGCAGCAGCAGCAGTTGTAGCAGCAGCAGTAACAGCAGCAGCAGCAGCAGTAACAGCAGCAGCAGCAGCAGCAGTAGCAGCAGTAACAGCAGCAGTAACAGCAGCAGCAGCAGCAGTAACAGCAGCAGCAGCAGTAGCAGCAGTAACAGCAGCAGCAGCAGCAGCAGCAGCAGTAACAGCAGCAGCAGCAGCAGCAGTAACAGCAGCAGCAGCAACAGTAACAGCAGCAGCAGTAGCAGCAGCAGCAGCAGCAGCAGCAGCAGCAGTAACAGCAGCAGCAGTAGCAGCAGCAGCAGTAACAGCAGCAGCAGTAGCAGCAGCAGCAGTAGCAGCAGCAGCAGCAGCAGTAGCAGCAGCAGTTGTAGCAGCAGCAGCAGCAGCAGTAGCAGTAGCAGCAGCAGCAGCAGCAGCAGCAGCAGTAGCAGCAGCAGCAGCAGCAGTAGCAGCAGCAGTTGTAGCAGCAGCAGCAGTAGCAGCAGCAGCAGCAGCAGTAGCAGCAGCAGTTGTAGCAGCAGCAGCAGCAGCAGCAGTAGCAGTAGCAGCAGCAGCAGCAGCAGCAGCAGCAGCAGCAGTTGTAGCAGCAGCAGCAACAGGAAATGCTTGTTTTCATTCTGATATAAAGTGCAGTGTTTCTCAGGATCTGAGGAGGAGGAGATCAGATTAAAGCTGCAGATTTGTAACTTTTACTGTAACAACATGATTCTTCCTCTTCTTCGTGCTGACTCATGATTTTATAACAAAGTTCCTTTAAGTATTTCTGCTAATTCTTTTACACCATCAATTCCTTCAATTGGTTTTTTTTAGCTTCCTCCACCTCCATAATGTTTGTTTGCTCCTTTTTCTTTTAGAAAAGTAAAAGTGAACTGAGCTTCATCATTTTAATGCCAAGAATTCATTAAATTAGTTAGAAAAGTAGAAGAATTTATGCTGAGTCATTCTTTTATTGCAAAAAATGCTTAGTTTTTATTTAGTCCAATGTGATCCTTTTTCCTTATTACATAATGGATTCAATTCTTCTTCTTTGTTTTTTATTTATAATAAATTTGCAAAAATATCCCAAAAACATATATATATAATATAATATTAAATAATATATATATATAATATTAAATATATAATATAATATAATATTTAAAAAAATTATATTAATAAAATATTATATAAAAAAATAATTTAATCGATTGTGGAATAAGGCTGTAACAACAAAATGAGGAAAAGGTGAATATATATATATATATATATATATATATATATATATATATATATATATATATATATAGTAGTATACAGTATACAATAATAATAGTAGTAATAGTATACAGTAAGTATAATTAATTAATTTGATAACTACATTGACAACCCCATATATGTCCATATAAATATAAAAATATCACATATTAACATAAAAAACACTCATAAAACAGATTATTAGCAGCTGATATCAGTAGTTTACATGATTAACCCGTTTTAAGAAGATAAAAGTCGACTTTATTTGAAGAATTCCTTAAATTAGGCTTTTTTAGCTTCCTCTGCCACCATAATGTATAATGTACATTAAATAAAAGTACTTGAGTTTACTCATTTTTAACCAATAATTCCTTAAATTAGTTGGAAAAGTAAAAGTACTTGTGTTTATTCAGTCGTTTTAACCAATAATTCCTTAAATTAGGCTTTTTTAGCTTCCTCTGCCACCATAATGTCCAATGTGCTTATGCCGACTCATTCATCTATGCAAAGAATTCCTTAAATTAGTATTTTTATCTGTCTCTTCTACCCGTCTCCTTTGGAACAGTAAAGCTACTTGTGCTGACTCATTCTTATATTTGAAGAATAAAAGCATTTGTTCCTCCTCCGCCAGCATAATGTCCATCCAGGCCTGTGATGGGAGTCCTCGCCCCGTCCATATTTGCTGTTTGTTTGACCTCAGGAGGGCATGAACCCTGCTGATCCTTCATCTGAGGACAAAGCTTATGTTTGCTGTGACATCATAAATGCCAGCGCAGAGAAAACAATGGCTGACGGGTTTCAGCAGTGGACGATGGCGTTAGAGAGATGAAGAGGAGGTCTGAAACTTCTAGTGTCATGGAAAAGTTTGAGATGAGGACACACACCTTAACCAAACACACACACACACACACACACTGAGCTTCCTACATAAGGTCAAATATCTGGTGGTTGTTTTAGAGACAGATCATCACCAGATATCTCTCATAGAGTTTGTCCTGCTGACACATGAGGAAAAGCTCTGTTATTTTTTCCTTCCTTCCTTATTTCCTTCTTTCCTCCCTCATCATATCCTTCATTCTTCTCCTTCCTATTTTACTTCTATCCTTCTTTCCCTTCTCTAGTCCTCTACATTGAACTATATGGAATCTGGGTCAGAGACAAACAGAGACAGTTGGAGAGTGTTGGAGACAATCAGAGACAATCGGGGCAATTGGAGACGGTTGGAGACAATTAGAGAGGGTTGGACATGGCTGGAGGAGGTTGGAGATGGTTGGAGATGGTTGGAGACAGTTGGAGACAGTTGGAAACAATTAGAGAGGGTTGGAGACGGTTGGAGATGGTTGGAGACAGTTTGAGATGGTTGGAGACAATTAGAGAGGGTTGGAGACGGTTGGAGACAATTAGAGAGGTTTGGAGACAGTTGGAAATGGTTGGAAATGGTTGGAGACGGTTGGAGGAGGTTGGAGGAGGTTGGAGATAGTTGCAGACAGTTGGAGATGGTTGGAGACAGTTGGAGACAATTAGAGAGGTTTGGAGATGGTTGGAGATGGTTGGTGAAGGTTGGAGACAGTTGGAGACAGTTGGAGATGGTTGGAGACAGTTGGAGATGGTTGGAGACAGTTGGAGATGGTTGGAGGAGGTTGGAGGAGGTTGGAGATAGTTGCAGACGGTTGGAGATGGTTGGTGAAGGTTGGAGACAGTTGGAGACAATTAGAGAGGTGTGGAGACAGTTGGAAATGGTTGGAAATGGTTGGAGACGGTTGGAGGAGGTTGGAGGAGGTTGGAGATAGTTGCAGACAGTTGGAGATGGTTGGAGACAGTTGGAGACAATTAGAGAGGTTTGGAGATGGTTGGAGATGGTTGGTGAAGGTTGGAGACAGTTGGAGACAGTTGGAGATGGTTGGAGACAGTTGGAGATGGTTGGAGACAGTTGGAGATGGTTGGAGGAGGTTGGAGATAGTTGCAGACGGTTGGAGATGGTTGGTGAAGGTTGGAGACAGTTGGAGACAATTAGAGAGGTGTGGAGACAATTGGAGACAGTTGGAGACAATTAGAGAGGTGTGGAGACAATTGGAGACAGTTGGAGATGGTTGGAGACAGTTGGAGACAGTTGGAGACAATTAGAGAGGTTTGGAGATGGTTGGAGATGGTTGGAGACAGTTGGAGACAGTTGGAGACAATTAGAGAGGTTTGGAGATGGTTGGAGATGGTTGGAGACAGTTGGAGACAGTTGGAGACAATTAGAGAGGTTTGGAGATGGTTGGAGACAATTAGAGAGGGTTGGAGATGGTTGGAGATGGTTGGAGACAGTTGGAGATGGTTGGAGATGGTTGGAGACAATTGGAGATGGTTGGAGACAGTTGGAGATGGTTGGAGACAGTTGGAGACAATTAGAGAGTGTACAACAGTGTTGGAGACAGTCAAAGACAGTCTTTGATGGTTGGAGACAGTCTGAGACATTTGGAGACGTTGGAGAGTGTCAGTGACAGTCAGAGGCAGTTAAAGACAGTCAGAGGCAGTTAAAGACAGTCAGAGGCAGTTAAAGACAGTCAGAGACAGTTAAAGACAGTCAGAGGCAGTTAAAGACAGTCAGGGACAGTTAAAGACAGTCAGAGACAGTTAAAGACAGTCAGGGACAGTTAAAGACAGTCAGAGACAGTTAAAGACAGTCAGAGGCAGTTAAAGACAGTCAGAGGCAGTTAAAGACACTCAGAGACAGTTAAAGACAGTCAGAGGCAGTTAAAGACAGTCAGAGGCAGTTAAAGACAGTCAGAGACAGTTATAGACAGTCAGAGGCAGTTAAAGACAGTCAGAGGCAGTTAAAGACAGTCAGAGACGGTTAAAGACAGTCAGAGACGGTTAAAGACAGTCAGAGGCAGTTAAAGACAGTCAGAGGCAGTTAAAGACAGTCAGAGACAGTTAAAGACAGTCAGAGGCAGTTAAAGACAGTCAGAGGCAGTTAAAGACAGTCAGAGACAGTTAAAGACAGTCAGAGGCAGTTAAAGACAGTCAGAGGCAGTTAAAGACAGTCAGAGACGGTTAAAGACAGTTAGAGGCAGTTAAAGACAGTCAGAGGCAGTTAAAGACAGTCAGAGACAGTTAAAGACAGTCAGAGACAGTTAAAGACAGTTACAGGCAGTTAAAGACAGTCAGAGACAGTTATAGACAGTCAGAGACAGTTAAAGACAGTCAGAGACAGTTAAAGACAGTCAGAGACAGTTAAAGACAGTCAGAGACAGTTAAAGACAGTTACAGGCAGTTAAAGACAGTCAGAGACAGTTATAGACAGTCAGAGACAGTTAAAGACAGTCAGGGACAGTTAAAGACAGTCAGAGACAGTTAAAGACAGTCAGAGACAGTTAAAGACAGTCAGAGACAGTTAAAGACAGTCAGGGAAGTCTGTGATGGTTGGAGACAGTTGAGAAAGTCCAGAAACTCAGATCCAGTCAAGGACAGTGTTTTCTCCCTGGGTAAATAAAGCTGCAGTTGTTTTTCTATCAGCTGGAATGTGAATGTGTTTTATTGTGGTTTCAACTTGCTGCTGCTGCTGCTGCTGCTGCTGCTGCTGCTGATAACATGACGACTGAGAAAATACAAACTGTAAAAACACTGAACCGACGGAGGAAAAGACGTCAAACTAAAAGATTCTACTTCCTGTTCCATTCAGTCTTTTCCTGCTCAAATCATTGTTTGATGCTTTTGTCTCTTATATTTAAATATTTAGTTTAAAACCCCCCAAAAATACACTTGATGATACACTCACATCCTTTACTTTAGTAACACTCTCATCATAAAATACTCAAAAACAACTAAAGTCCTGCAAACTATTGGTTAATAACTTAAAAAATGCAGTGTGATTAAAAAAAAACTGTAAAACAAAGGTAAAAAAAAGTAAAATAATACAAATATTTAACATCAATTACACATTCATGGTAGTAATTTTCATAATTACAATAATATTAGTACCAATAACAGTAATAATATCAATGTAATACTTGTTTATATTGATAATAATAATGATATAGTAATAATTAATATATAATAATCATAATTCCACAGTAGCACTAATACAGTTTTGCACATTTATACAGATCATGTAATATTAAAATCTACTAGATTAATTAATGTAGAAATATAGAAAGTACAACATTTCCCCCTGAACTGTAGAAATTAGCACCAAATACCCAAGAAAAGTACAAGCACCTTGGAATTTTACATGTGTTTAGTACTTGAATATGTGAATTTTTAAACCGTTTAATGAAGCGTTTGTCATATTTAAAACATTTATGCAACTGAATCAGAGGAAGTCGCTTTGTTAAAAGGAATGTTTATGAATGCAACAAGTTTTTTTTTCTTTGTTTGATTGCACCACACGGAGATTAGCACTTTATGTGTGTGTGTGTGTGTGTGTGTGTGTGTGTGTGTGTGTGTGTGTGTGTGTGTGTGTGTGTGTGTGTGTGTGTGTGTGTGTGTGTGTGTGTGTGTGTGTGTGTGTGCTCTCCTGCAGCTTATTGGTGTGAAAATTCCTCAGAAGCATTCTCAGGTCATTACAGATGCATCCCACCCATGCACTCATACTGGCTGGTGGATTACCATGTCTTTGTTAGGATAATTGCATTATTGAGGCTTTTTAAAAAAAAAAAAAAAGCATGCAGGGGGTGTGTGGGTGTATGTATGAATGTACAATCACTTATAGATGAGATTTCCTTATTTAAATTGAAATATTGTCTGTTTTTGTTGTTGTTAACCTGTTAAAATACAACAAAAACTGATCCAGCTTTGAGTTTTATTCATAAATCACAGTATTAAACCTCAGCTCCAACATTAAATAAAGTATTTTATCTGCATTAATACATAATGTTACTGTTAGAGCATCAATATATATCATCAATATCCACATCATCAATACAATAATCTCTTATTAATCATTGAACTTTCATTGCAGATCATTTTTTTCAAATTTGTGTAGTTTTATCTTTAGTACCACACGGGTACTAATACTGCAAAACAATGCAAAATATACTACTACAGTCCCTCAAATACAGCACCAGACTGGGTACTAATACTGCAAAAACTACTGCAAAAATTGACCTTTGAACTCATCTTATGAATCATTGAACTTTGCAGCTTATTTCAAGTTTTATTTCCTGATTTGTAGTAGTTTACTCTTGTTTTAAGCTCTGGACTGATACTAATACTGCAAAAAAAAAAACTAAAATCTGTAGAAAAAACTTCAGAATATGTAGATTACTACTTAGAAGGATTACTACTCTTCACTAAAATAATGTAAAAGTATTTACTTTAGCTAAATATTACTGAAAAGCAGTGATTTAAGTCTGTGTTTTACTGTTTAGTTGTAGAAATTGTGTCTTTTATTTTGAAGGAGGAAACAATTATCACATCACATGACCAGAAAATCCGGTTTTCATCCACCAGACTGGGTACTAATACTGCAAAAAGTACTACTACAATACCCCAAATACAGCACCAGACTGGGTACTAATACTGCAAAAAGTACTACTACAATACCCCAAATATAGCATCAGACTGGGTACTAATACTGCAAAAAGTACTACTACAATACCCCAAATATAGCATCAGACTGGGTACTAATACTGCAAAAAGTACTACTACAATACCCCAAATACTGCACCAGACTGGGTACTAATACTGCAAAAAGTACTACTACAATACCCCAAACACAGCATCAGACTGGGTACTAATACTGCAAAAAGTACTACTACAATACCCCAAACACAGCACCAGACTGGGTACTAATACTGCAAAAAGTACTACTACAATACCCCAACCACAGCACCAGATTGGGTACTAATACTGCAAAAAGTACTACTACAATACCCCAAATACAGCACCAGACTGGGTACTAATACTGCAAAAAGTACTACTACAATACCCCAAACACAGCACCAGATTGCGTACTAATACTGCAAAAAGTACTACTACAATACCCCAAATACAGCACCAGATTGCGTACTAATACTGCAAAAACTACTGCAAAAATTGACCTTTGAACTCATCTTATTAATCATTGAACTTTGCAGCTTATTTCAAGTTTTATTTCCTGATTTGTGGTAGTTTTAAACTCCAGACTGAGTACTAATACTGCAAAAACTACTACTAGAGTACCACGGTGGGAAGTACTTTATATAAATAATGAACCTTTGAAGACAATTTATTTAATGCATTAAAGATAATTTAGCTTATTTCAACAGATTGGTCTTGTTTTAGGTTTTAAAGAGAGAGAGAAATTCCACATTTCTTATCATTTACAGCAGGAAAACTTAGACTTAAGTGGTTAAATGTGATTTTTTAACAGTTCCTGCTTTGCTCAAACCACAAAACCTCCAGCTTCATTAGGGATTCTAACTAAATTCATCCCACTCTGACCCACATCTCCCAGTGTCGGGGAATTTCCTGTTATCAAGACCTCACCGGGGCAGATAATGAATTAGTTTATGAATGACGGTGATAAAGATCACGTGGCAAAGTCCCCTCGGCCAGATGCGTGTGTATTAAACAGAGCAGAGCCGTGTAACCTAACACCTTGTGGGGAATGCACTCAATCAGACCCATTGTTTCTGCTCACATACAGTTCCTACTGGGAGATAAGTGCAGCCTGGGCCTGCAGATAACAGCCGGGCTTTAAGAGCACGGATGAGACGTTCACTGTCAACACCTCCGCTAATGCAGCAGCCAAAAAAAAATCCTCCATTCTTCCTGGTTAGGGTTGCAAAATTATGGGAATTTATAAACTTTCCATGAGAGTTAAAGTGAATATATGCAGAGCGTTGCCATTTTTTTATCTTCTTTTTTTCTAAAAAGTTGTTATATATACATATGTTTCTACAGTTATGCATGAAAATTGGGCTTTTATTTTGAAGGACATACAAATTATGAGGTCACATGACCTGTTTTTTTATGGACAAGGGGGGGGGCATGGGGTCATATTTTTTTTCTAATATGCTAAAATTGATTTGTTGCCATGGCAACAATATGCAAATATGGTAAATTCCTAGTGTAAACAACCTAATGACTTATATAGCATGAAACTATCCTGAGACTACTTTTTTTCCCTCATATTTCTTAAATATTTCTATTATTTAGACCATTTTAAGTAATAAAAATATTTTTTATCTAAGTAATATTTCACATTGATTTGATTGGCCGTCCCCCTAATTAACCCTCTATTTCATAGTGTTTCCATATCACTTTATCTATTACTTAATCTTTTTACAGTTAGTAGTTAATTAAAAAGGGGGCTTTTATTTTGAAGGACATCATTTATGAGGTCACATGACCAGCATGTGTGCATCATTATAGTACAACAGAAAGTTGTCTTTTATTCAGAATTTTGGAAAATTTTCCCCAAATAAAAAAATGAGGGTACCGGTAAGTAAACTTTATTATTATTATTATCACATAATATTATAATTTAATTATGATGTTATATGTGTTTTTTAATCCTCTTATACTAAAAGAGATGTATTTCCACATGGCAACAATATGCAAATATGGTAAATCCCTATTGGAGCAGAACCATGAGCTGCTCAGCTACTAATATAAAGCTAATGGTATTTTTTGGTTTCCTTCACTATTTATACAGTAGCTAACTAGCTGGTTAGTTAGGTGATATATGTTTAAGGTAAGTTTATGATATTTTACCAGAAACTGCCCTTTTCATCTCTATTCCCAGTTATTCCAGACTAATATTCAGACTATTAGTCAGGATGTAATGAGCTGAGCTGCTGTGATTCACGCAGTAATTTGATGAAGGAGGAGGCAGCTCCTGAATAGGCAGCATAAATATTACAGCCCCGGAGGATGTGACTCACACACAGAAAGAAAAAAGCTGCTTCACTGAGTCGTTACGAGGCCTGAAAGGAGGAGAGGAAGTAGGTTTGGAGATTTGTCACCAGCAGATCGGCCTGTTTTTAGGAAACAGGAGGATCTGCTGCTCAGGAATGTGGAGACAGACCTGGCTGTTTAACTGTGTGTGTGTGTGTGTGTGTGTGTGTGTGTGTGTGTGTGTGTGTGTGTGTGTGTGTGTGTGTGTGTGTGTGTGTGTGTGTGTGTGTGTGTGTGTTGCAGCTAAACAGTAACTATTACATGATACCAAAAGTTTATTAAATAAAGTTTAGAACTAATATATAATAATTGAAAATTCTAATAATATTATAATAGTAAAATTAACTTAGTGAAATGTGTCAACTCTTTACACAATAATACAATAAAACATATTTATAGTAAATATAAAAATGCAAAAAGGATTTTTTTTCTTATAATTAAATTAATAATATATTATTATTTTTACAATTTTAACATACAAGACACTCAGTACTTTATTTTTTATTAATATATATAAATAATATTTAGATTTATTTAGATTTTATTTAATATTATATTTAATATAATATAAGTTAATATAAGTTCAAAGATCAATTATTTATAAAAGGACTTCCCAACCTGGTATTGTAGTAGTACTTTTTGCAGTATTAGTACCCAGTCTGGTGCTGTATTTGAGGTATTGTAGTAGTATTTTTTGCAGTATTAGTACCCAGTCTGGTGCTGTGTTTGGGGTATTGTAGTAGTACTTTTTGCAGTATTAGTACCCAGTCTGGTGCCGTGTTTGGGGTATTGTAGTAGTACTTTTTGCAGTATTAGTACCCAGTCTGGTGCTGTGTTTGGGGTATTGTAGTAGTATTTTTTGCAGTATTAGTACCCAGTCTGGTGCTGTGTTTGGGGTATTGTAGTAGTATTTTTTGCAGTATTAATACCCAATCTGGTGCTGTGTTTGGGGTATTGTAGTAGTACTTTTTGCAGTATTAGTACCCAGTCTGCTGCTGTGTTTGGGGTATTGTAGTAGTATTTTTTGCAGTATTAGTACCCAGTCTGGTGCTGTATTTGGGGTATTGTAGTAGTACTTTTTGCAGTATTAGTACCCAGTCTGGTGGATGGAAACTGGATTTTCTGGTCATGTGATGTGCTAATTGTTTCCTCCTTCAAAATAAAAGACACGATTTCTACAACTAAACAGTAAAACACAGACTTAAATCACTGCTTTTCAGTAATATTGAGCTAAAGTAAATACTTTTACATTGTTTTAGTGAAGAGTAGTAATCCGTCTAATTAGTAATCTACATATTCTGAAGTTTTTTCTACAGATTTTAGGTTTTTTTGTGTGAAACCTGCTGAAAACCCACATTAAACATCACAGCAACGTGTGCAAAACTGAAAAAGCCTGTTGCATTTGTTGACCCATGAGTGTGTGTGTGTGTGTGTGTGTGTGTCACCCGGACCTCCCTGCAGCCGGCCAGCATCTGCCCCGGCTGGAGGTGACGAGGAGGCGGCTGGTTACGTGATCTGAGGGGGGATCATGTGACCTCCTGAAACGCCACCGCTATAATCCAATATCCACGTCTGTCGGCCAGGTCGCTCGCTGTCAGCAAAGTTAATTCTGGGGAATCTCTGTGGAATTCCAGGGCCCGGGACACAAATTAGGGGATGGAGCCGGTTGGGATTGTTCTTTAAAAAATAAAAATATATGGCGTTCTGGGAGAATTTGGTGCAAAAACAAAGGCTGATACAAAAGAAACCAACTAAATAAAGTAAGTTTGGCCTTTTTATGTAAATGCATCACCCCCTTCGAGATCCAACAAGTCAAACACACCCATCCCCCATCTGCTGCCCCATGGGAGGAGGGGTGGTGTAAAAAGAGAGACACACACATCACAAACCATCTGAATCCCTTTTTTTTTTTTTTTTTTCTAACTAAAGTGGCCAGATTATTCCAGTACGGTGCGTCCTGTTTCAGCAGAGGTCGCATCAGTGGAAAACAGCACAAAAAAAAAAAAAAACAGGTGCTCGCAAACAACATGTGCTGCTTTCATGTCAATTTTACTACGAGCTTTATAGAAACAGTGAAATATTAACCCAGAACAACCTGGATCCATTTCTCCTTTAAGCTGTTAAAACCCTAAACCTCCTGTTTTATTCATAAATCACAGTAGAAAACTCCAACTCTAAATGAATTCTTACAGAATATTCTTACAGAATATATTCTCAGTGGATAAATAATTGACCTTTGAACTCTTATCTTATTAATCATTGAACTTTAAATACAGTATTTTTATCTGTAGTTCCAAGTACTGTAAAAATACTGCAAAAAATACTAGTACATCAACATCTTACAGAATATATTCTTCATGTTCTGGAATGATTTGGGTCTTGTTTTCAGTTTAAAATAAAGTATTTTTATTTGTAGTACCAGACTGGGTACTAGTACTGTAAAAAATACTACTTCAGTACCTCGACTATAGCACTAGACTGCGTAGTAATGCTGCAAAATATACTGCAAAAAATACTACTACAGTACCTCAGCTATAGCACTGGACTGTGTAGTAATACTGCAAAAAAATACTACTACAGTACCTCAGCTATAGCACTGGACTGTGTAGTTATACTGTAAAATATACTGCAAAAAATACTACTACAGTACCTCAACCACAGGACCAGACTGGGTACTAATACTGCAAAAAATACTACTACAGTACCTCAAGTATAGCACTGGACTGCGTAGTTATACTGCAAAATATACTGCAAAAAATACTACTATAGTACTGTAACCACCGCACCAGACTGGGTACTAATACTGCAAAAAATACTGCAAAAAATACTACTACAGTACCTCAATTATAGCACTAGACTGGGTACTAATACTGCAAAAAATACTACTACAGTACCTCAACCACAGCACCAGACTGGGTACTAATACTGCAAAAAATACTGCAAAAAATATTACAGTACCTCAACTATAGCACTAGACTGTGTAGTAATACTGTAAAATATACTGCAAAAACTACTACTACAGTACCTCAACCACAGAACCAGATTGGGTACTAATACTGCAAAAAATACTGCGAAAAAATTACTAAAGTACCTCAACCACAGGACCAGACTGGGTACTAATACTGCAAAAAATACTACTATAGTACCTCAACTATAGCACTAGACTGCATAGTTATACTGCAAAATATACTGCAAAAAGTACTACTATAGTACCTCAACCACAGCACCAGACTGGGTACTAATACTGCAAAAAATACTGCAAAAAAAAAACTAAAGTACCTTAACCACAGCACTAGACTGTGTAGTAATACTGTAAAACATACTACTACAGTACTGCAACCACAGGACCAGACTGGGTACTAATACTGCAAAAAATACTACCTCAGTACCTCGACTATAGCACTAGACTGTGTAGTAATACTGTCAAATATACTGCAAAAAATACTACTATAGTACCAGGGTGAGAAGTGTTTTATATAAATAATTAATCATTGAACTTTATTTAGCTCATTTTTTATCAACAAATTTAGATTTTTTTTAAATATTCTACCTAAATTTGCTCTGAACCATCAACATACAAAGAATACTACTACAGTACTTCAACCACAGGACCAGACCGGGTACTAATACTCCTACAGTAGTACAAGTACAGGTTAAAACTCACCTTAATTAACTGCAGCTGTTGAAATGACTCTCACCTGTCACACATGGTCACATGACCACACCAGGTGCTTCAGGATGTTTAGAATGTTCCATTTAAAGGGCCGGTGTCACCACAGTGGCCTTTTTATGGGTTAAATACATTTAAGAAATGCAGAATATTATAACGTGAGCAGCTGAAGCTGCTGTTTGTTGTCTCCTCTATAATAAACACAGAGCTAATGGTGGATTTATTTAGTCTGTGGGACGTTTCGGGGACGGCGAAGCCTGCAATTAACAAAGATTAATAACGGTGCTGTGTGATGGAGCCTCTGCTGCCTCAGGCTCTGCTGCTGTGAGAAAAAAGAAAAGTGTTTGTTTGTTTTCAGCTTCTCGTCTTTGCTCATCATGAGAAACCGGAGACGTTTCATTCTTGTCTGCGTGGAATTTGGAGTTTTTTTAGTTTTTTTTTCCCACCGGCCTGTCACCTTTCATCATCAGTTCATTCAAACAGGAACAAAAGAAGCCAGGTTTGGTATTTAGGAATAAATCAAAGGGTTAAAACGGTAGATGATTGTGTCATTAATAAATAACGCAGTTAAAATAAGAAGTGAGGGAGGAAACGTCATCAGGGAGGATTTAATATGCCATAAATATTAAATTAATTAATTAATGAGTAAAAAAAAATAGGTAAAAAGTGACACACGAGCAAATTTAATTAATTATAAAAAATAAAAAATAAGCAATTAAATTTACATGAGACATCAGACATTTTATAATAAATTTAAAATAATTTATTTATAATTAAAATGATGATGAATAATTAATTATATAATATTTCAATAATAATTTATTAATTGTAATGTATTATTAATCAATTAAAATAATAATAATAAAATAATTATTATAATATAAATATAATTTATAATTATTATATATTTTAAAATGAAATAATTTGAGTTAAATAAAAATATAGATTTAACAAAAAAATAAAAACTATAGATGTTGCCATGAAAAAGTATTTTAAAATAAATAATTAAATAATAAAAAATAAAAATAAATACATTAAAAGATTAAATTAAACAATAGATAAAAGGATGTGCCATGAAAAAGCATTTTAAAATAAATAATTAAATAGTAAAATAATAAAAATAAATACATTAAAAATGTAATTAAAAAATAGATAAAAGGACTTTAAAATAAATAATTAAAAAAGTAAATAAAAAATAAAAATAAATACATTAAAATTTAAATTAAAAAATAGATAAAAGGACTTTAAAATAAATAATTAAAAAAGTAAATAAAAAATAAATACATTAAAAGATTAAATTAAAAAATAGATAAAAGGATGTGCCAAGAAAAAGCATTTTTAAAATAAATAATTAAATAAGCAAATAAAAAAGAAAAATAAATACATAAAAAATTAAATTAAAAAAAAGGATGTACCGAAAAAAACAGGTTCAAATAAATAAATAAATAAATAATAAATATAAATAGTGAATGAGAGACAAATTAAATAAATATATATATATCCAATAAAAACACAAAGGAAAATAACTGAATACATTGAATTAAATACAAATTATATATTTTTAAAAAATAGATAAAAGGATCTACCAAGACATAAAGCATGCTATCTATTATTTGCTGCAACCATGACAACGTGGCATACTTTAATAGGACATAACCTGCTTATATTTACTCTTTGTGAGGTCATAAATCCCTCCACCTGCAGCCTGTGGTGCTGATGCCTCTGGTTTAATGAAGCCTGCACCGTTTCCCCTGAAACTGGACACGGGCTCATGTATCATCAGCAGCGGTTTCCTTAGGAAGCGACTGGACCATGCAGCTTCACACGCCTTCAACAGGAAACACAAAGAGCTGAAGATGAATGTGCAGCAGCAGTGTTAGCAGCAGCAGCAGCATTAGCAGCAGCAGCGTGGTGGTGGAAGCCTTTGTCTCATAGGGGCCGTCATCTGGCCAGCGTTGGTGAAGTGGAACCAAACACACTGTGATGTGTGTGTGAAAGTCACAGCGTATAAAGACAGATGTAGCATCACTTCACATCTCATCATCACACTACTGATGTCTACAAGTGGAGGAATCCACTGGATTCATAGACTCTAACAGTCCAACAGCCTAAAAAACAGGCCACAACCCAAAGATCATCAGTTCATTATTATAGAAGAATAAAGAAACCAGGAAATAATCAGAGAAGAGAAGCTGGAACCAGAGAATTTGGACATTTTCTAATTAAAAACGACTCAAATCGATTAATCGATTACCAAAATAGTTCGATGTCAAATCAAATGTGGGGTTCCTCAGGGTTCCTTTCTAGATCCTGTGAAGTTTCAGTCATCAGTTTATTATTATAGAAGAATAAAGAAACCAGGAAATAATCAGAGAAGAGAAGCTGGAACCAGAGAATTTAGACGTTTTCCTTTTTAAAAACTGACTCAAATTGATTAATCGATTAATCGTTGCAGCTCTAGTTTTAAAATAAAGGAGAACGCTATGTGTTCATTTGTTTCAATGCACAAAAATCAGTGTATTACTGACTGAAAAGAGTGTTAATCAAATATATTTTAATCTAGAAACTAAACAAATTGAGCAATAAAGCTGCAACTAATGATTATTTGATAATTGAAACGATTAATCGATTAGTTGTTTGGTTCATAAAATGGTGTAAAATGTCAAAAATCATCAGTTTATTATTATAGAAGAATAAAAAAAACAGGAAATAATCAGAGAAGAGAAGCTGGAACCAGAGAATTTGGACATTTTCTTCTTGAAAATTACTCAAATCAATTAATCAATTACCAAAATAGTTCGATGTCAAATCAAATGTGGGGTTCCTCAGGGTTCCTTTCTAGATCCTGTGAAGTTTCAGTCATCAGTTTATTATTATAGAGACTAAAGAAACCAGGAAATAATCAGAGAAGAGAAGCTGGAACCAGAGAATTTGGACATTTTCTAATTAAAAATGACTCAAATCGATTAATCGATTATCAGAATAGTTGGTGATTGATGTAATAGTTGTCAACTAATTGATTAATCAACTAATCATTGCAAGTTGGAAGGTTTAGAGCAGCAGAATTATAACTGCAACACATAAAACATAAAGGTAGGGCTGCAACTAATGACTATTTTTATATTGGATTAATTTATTGATTATCAAAATAATTGGTGATTAAAGTAAAAGTTGTCAACTAATCGATTAATCGTTCTAAAAGCTTGTTTTAAGGTGTAACAGATTGTTACACAGTTGTGTCAATACACAAAAACAGTGTATTACTGGCTGAAAACAGTGTTGATAAAATATATGTTATATATCTATAGAATATATAGATATATTTAAATATCTATAGACACTAAACACGATTAATCGATTAGTTGTTTGGTTCATAAAATGATATAAAATGTGGATGAAGATTCAACCTAAAATGTCTTTTTTTTTGTCCACAACCCAAAGATCATCAGTTTATTATTATAGAAGAATAAAGAAACCAGGAAATAATCAGAGAAGAGAAGCTGGAACCAGAGAATTTGGACATTTTCTTCTTAAAAATGACTCAAATCAACTGGAGATTAATATAATAGTTGGCAACTAATCGATTAATCGACTAATTGTTATAGCTCTGAACTCGATGGGAGAAAAAAACACACATTAACCCTTTAAATAATGAATCTGAGCACTATGTCTCCTATGGATAAGATCAAATTACCTGGATTTCTGACAGTTTCTGATATTTGATTGATCTATAGATTATTGAAACGATTAATCGATTAGTTGTTTGGTTCATTAAAAGACCAAAATATCACTTTTACATCCGATAGATTTGTCATTTTATCATAGAACTGGAACCAAAAACCAACAAAAAACAGGAATTTCAAGCTGGAAACGCTGATTTTTCATATTCAAACGTAGCTTTATTGATGCTTAGGAAACTTTACAGTTCATATAAATACATATTTTACATCTAGGGAATGAAGCATTAAACATAACTATAATATAACTTTTACATCAGAAAAACGTGTCGTTTTAATAGAGAATCAGAACCAAAACCAACAAAAAACAGGAATTTCTAGCTGGAATATTAACCTATATTTCATTTTTGCAAACATACTTATATTGATGCTGAGAAAACATTATAGTTTGATGTGATTTATATAAATTTATATTTATATGTTGTAACATAACTATAATATCACTTTAACAATGGAAAAACATTATTTTATCATAGAATCAGACCAAATAAACTAACTTTCAAACTCAGATTTTCACAGTTTTGATGCTCATATCACATTAAAGTACATGTAGGGAATGAAACATTCAACATAATCAATATTTTACTTTTAGATCTGATAGTTTCTCATTTTAACATAGAACCAAAATCTGAAAAACCTTCATGAATTCTATGAATTTATCTTTGTGGACGCGTCCGTCAGCAGCTTCCTGACCGCCGCTTATCTTTTAGCTAGCCGCGGTGCCTGCATCGTGTTAGCAGCAGATGGACGCGCTGACACCGGCTCGGCCGGCATTAATGTGTCTGTGCGATAAGTCCGAGCCTCGGCTTTCATCCTGGACGACGGGACGGAGACACGGAGGGGTCAGGGGTCACGGCGGCCTGTCACTGCACCGCTAATGTACTACGTGTCGAGTAAAGGCCCCGAGAAGCGACTTCTGATGCTCCGTTTGTGGAAATACGGAGAAGAAAAGTCCAGATTTTACGCCGTTTGTCATCATATTCCATAAGCGGTGACCCGCCTCCTCCTCCTCTGACCATAAAGAATAAACCAGCGTTTCCCTCGGACTGTAATGGAATACTTGTTAAAAAGAGAAGAATGCGCTTTAATTTGTCAAGGGGATCTGAGCTGACAACTTTAGTAAAGTCCACTATAACAACCTTCCAGGGCCCCTGACCCAGGGAGGGAGTGACCTTTGACCTTATTTGGGCCTCTTTTATGAGGACTTTTTTTTTTTCCGGCTCCGGCCAGATGGCGAAACTATCAAAGGGTTTTTTTTTTTATGAGAAAAATCTGCAGGCAAGAGTGGAGTAGTATATTTATCTCATTGTGTGAGAGGATGAGGCCTCGTTCTACTGAGGTGGAGCGAGAACGTGTGTGTGTGTGTGTGTGTGTGTGTGTGTGTGTGTGTGTGTGTGTGTGTGTGTGTGTGTGTGTGTGTGTGTGTGAGACAAAAGATCTTGTGTCAGCTTCATCATAAGAAGTTTTTTCATTAATCCCAGTTAACATATAACATTTCTTTCACCTTTGAATGAATGAATTAATGAATTAATTAGTTAATTAATTAATTAATGAGTGAATTACAGTTAATTTTCTGTTTATTTAACAACACAGGTCTTATAATATTAAAGGAAAATAATAATAAACCAAGCAAAACCAAAAAAATCTTCTTATCAATACTAAAACAAACTGAAACTAACCTTTTTTTATATAAATATATATAAAACATGATAAAATAGTTCATCAAAGGCAAAAAAAAAGATAACAGATATAAATTTAATAGAAAAATTTTAACAAAATCAACCATTTTATTCACATCATTTTCAATCATTCTCATTATGAATAAACTTATTAATAAATCTTTGAATTATCCGACACGTCAAGATAATTCCACAGGTTTAAATTAAAATTTCTCTTTTAATCCAGTCCATCATAGTCTATTCTACGTTTTACATCACTATAATAAAGCCATGAAAATGGTTAAAAGCTAATAAAGCATAAAGTTTTCAACATCTAGTGAAAGAATCGCTCAAAATAACCTTAAAACTACATTTAAATCTGAAAAACGCATCATTTTAACACCAAAAAACAGATTTTTCGAGCTGGAAACGTTACAGTTTGATGTGATTTATATAAATTTATACGTATATGTTGTTATTTTATCATAGAATCAGACCAAAAACTGTTCAAACTCAGATTTTTACATGCAACACAACTGTATTGATGCTGATTGATGTGATTCCTCTGAATTCATATATATCTGGGATTGAAACGTTCAGCAGAACCATAATATTACTTTAACAAATCCAGGCGGATTTTTTTCATATAACAACACAGCTGCATTGATGCTCAGGTAATTTACAGTATCCTGTGATTTATATTTACTTTGCACAGCGGCTTAAATCATCAGACGGGATATTTTTTATGTGTGTGGAGCCATTATCACTAAAAAACCATCAGCAGAACAAGCAGGAAACGTCTTTTTAAAAGCTATCGATTCACTCTTCCTGCCTCAAAAGCAGCTTCTTCTCGTCGATATCCGCGTTTCTACTCCTTTATTTATATATTTACCTTTTACAGGTAAGGTTTTTTTTTTTTTTTTTTTTATAAATGCCTCCCTGAAAGCGACATGACAGTTTCCTGAGATCACAGATGAGCGTGAATCGGTGGAATTCGGTGTGTTTGGGGAAGGGGAAGAGTTGTGTGTCCCAGGGTCACAATAACTCGCTCCGCTCACATCACTCATGTGGCGTCTTTATGAGCGATGGGCTGTTTTGTTGGATTTTGGGTTTCTGGGGAAGCGTTTAGCGCCCGTTTTTCTCCATAAATACAGGCGAATACGGGCACAGATTAAAGATTAAAGCACTCCTCGTTGCATATAAATGACATTTGATATGCAAATCTGGTGTAAACCGTGTGTTTCTGCTGAAAATGCAGCAGGAAGTGGGTTGTTTCTTGCAGGAACCTGCAGGATCCCACAGCTGCTGCAGGCATTATTGTGTCCTCAGAACCAGGACCCGGTTCAGGTTCTCCCTCTGAGCCCACTCGTCATGCGTCTCCTGACTCGTGTTCGAACGGCGGCGAGATGATTCCCAGACGTGTCTCACGCACCAGTGAAGAAGGAGCTGAAACGTCCAGAGATTTCATCCTGAAACGTTGAAGAACGTCTTTATTTTTCGGTTTTAGGGTCAGTGACGAAACTCGGTTTAACCCGTTTAGGCCCAGATTCTTTTTCCAAAGATTTCATGCATTTAATTATTCCAGTTAAATCACTAACAATCATCTATTTTTAATCCATTTTGTACCATTTTCTGTGCAGGAAATAGCATTTTAATGTCTGTTTTAGTTGCAAATCTGCCCTTAAACATAAAAACTATCCCATGTACGATTATTCTAGACTCTTGAATTAAATTAGAAACATAAATGATTTGCTTAAAACCTTTTGTCTAAGTTGTCATTAGAACAAAAAGCTGTATGAGTAATATTTAATTTCTTTATTATTTTAAGTATAAAATAACAGCAATAGACTTAAAAGCTCATAAGCTTCAATGGGTTAAAAAGGTAAAAAAAAAAAAAAAAAAATCAACTGGTTTATATTATAGGTGGGTAATATATTAATTTAATATAATATCATCTATCATGTCCAAATTCTCTGGTTCCAGCTTCTCTTCTCTGATTATTTCCTGGTTTCTTTAGTCTCTATAATAATAAACTGATGACTGAAACTTCACAGGATCTAGAAAGGAACCCTGAGGAACCCCACATTTGATTTGACATCGAACTATTTTGGTAATCGATTAATCAATTTGAGTAATTTTTAAGAAGAAAATGTCCAAATTCTCTGGTCCCAGCTTCTCTTCTCTGATTATATATATGCTATCTTTTCAGTCAGTAATACACTTATTTCTGTGTGTTGAAACAAACAAACACTTTACTTTCTCCTTTATTTATCAAAAAACTACTTCCTGTTGCACCTTAAAACTAGAGCTGCAATGATTAATCAATTAAATATTACATTAATCAGCAATTATTCTGATAATCAATAAATTTATTAATGGTTCCAGTTTCTCTTCTCTGATTATTTCCTGGTTTCTTTAGTCTCTATAATAATAAACTGATGTTTAATAAAAAGAACCAATTGATTAATCATTTCAATAATCGATAGATTAATCAAAAGTCTTTTGAATTTTATATCTACTATAACTTACAATCGTCCTGTTTCTATCCTCCTACACACACACGCCTGCTTTAAGAAACACTCAACCCACACATGTACACACACACACTCCGGATTGTTGGCTCCGCCCACTTTCATTCACAAAGAGAAGCGTGGTAAAGAGGAGGCGGAGCTAATTCTCTCCTAAATGTGTATGACTCCCTGAGAGAGAGAGACAGAGAGAGAGAGAGAGAGGAGTCCAGCACAGAAAATCACTGATATCATAAAAAAAGTAAAACTCTAGAGAAAACGCAGCTGTATTTGTTCCATATTTGACTTCAGTGTTGTTTAAATGCCGCTACAACCTGAATTCATTCACTTTTAACGTTTTTCCCTTTTTTTTTTTTTTTTGGCTCTCCCTCTCCCCCCATTTCACTGTTAAATCCTCCTAAAGTCAAGAACACAAAGGGCCGGGGCCTGGCCGGCCCACCCTGCAGATGTCCAGAGGATCAGAGGCTGTCAGCACGCTTAAACGAGCCAGGACTCAGGGCCGCGGCCCGGCGGGGGGGGGCCGGCCTCAATGGGCTGTTTCCACCCACCTCTATAGCCCCCCGCTGGGCATTTGTAAAATGATTTGTGGCAAATTTGTTTAATCAATATGGAAGCGGGGGTTTCGGTGGCCCTCCGTGGACGCAGGTCCTCCTTTGACCCCCCCCGACTTTCCTTTATCTTGAGGGTAAAAGCAGAAAAACTCCGGCTTTTTACACCTGAGAGGAAAAGAATTTATTGATCGGGCGAGGACCCGTCCAACGCTGGGGATTTTCAGGCGAGTATTACGAGTTTGGACGCACAGACAATGAGGAGAACAAAGGCTTTTTGTTCTTTATGACGTCTGCTGCACGTCCTCGCTGCTTTCATTTTACTCAGGTTTTACATTCTAGATTCTCTGTGATGCAAAAACACTGTCAAATAAAAGATATTTGAAGAAGACAATAACTTTAACCCTCACGCTAACTTAAATATCACGTTCCTTTATAGGAAAACTGCTATAAAACATTGATATTTTTCTGCTTTTTCTTCTTAAATACACACAAACACATCTAGAAATACATTAATACACATAAAACAGGTAAAAATACAAGAATGTCATGCATCAAAGGTTGAATCAAATACAGTAAAAATGTCAAATATCACAACGTTTCTTCAAAATAAAATGCTGACATTATAGAATCCATGGTTTTATACTGTAATGGTAGAGGGATTAAAAAATGTGGTTTTAATGGAAGTCAATGGAAGGCGTCCAGAGGGAGAATCTGGAACTACATAAATACTAATACTAAATGCTGCTACTACTGAATACTAATGCAATCAAATCAATTTTGTTGTTAATCTTTGAAATATTCAAGGCTCTAATCACCACAAAAGTCCCAGAAAAAAATGTTAAATTTGCCATGAAATGTGTCAAAAAGATATGAAAGAGTAAAAGACAATGGGTTTAAAAAAAATAAACTAGATAGGACAGTTTATGCATGCATACATGCATGTCAAAAGCTGCAAAAAAACAAAAAAATTGATCAAAAAATACAAAAAAAATGTGCAAAAATGTCAATGAGGGTTAATTCTGACAAAGAGAAACTGTGGAAAAGTGTGTGTGAGTGTGTTTCTGAGAGAGAAAGACAATTAAAAATGTGAAATATCACCATTTTTCTTCAAAATAAAATTCTGACATTATAGAATTCATGGTTTTATACTGTAATGACAGTGAGATTAAAAACTGTGAATATAATGGAAGTCAATGGAAGGCGTCCAGAGGGAGAATTATCGAAATGTGTCAAAAAGACATTTAAGAGTAAAAGACAGTGGATTTTTTTTTAAAAAATCAACCATTTGTCTTCATAATACATGGTTTTATACTGAGATTAAAAACTGTGATTATAATGGAAGTCAATGGAAGGCGTCCAGAGGGAGAATCTGCCATGAAGGTATCGAAAAGTGTGACAAAAAGATATGTAAGAGTAAAAGACAATGGATTTTTTTAAAAAATCAACTAAATAGAAACGTTTTTGCATGTCAAAAGCTGCAAAAAAACTAAAAATTAATCAATAAATCAAAAAAAATTGACAAAAATGTCTGAGGAGGCGATGAGGGTTAATTCTGACAAAGAGAAACTGAGGAAAAGTGTGTGTGAGTGTGTTTCTGAGGGAGAAAGACAATTAAAAATGTAAAATATCACCGTTTTTCTTCAAAATAGTGAGGGAGATTAAAAACTGTGACTATAATGGAAGTCAATGGAAGGCGTCCAGAGGGAGAATCTGCCATGAAGGTATTGAAATGTGTCAAAAAGATATGAAAGAGTAAAAGACAATGGATTTTTTAAAAAAAATCAACTAAATAGAAATGTTTTTGCATGTCAATAGCTGCAAAAAAACAAAAAATTAATCAATAAATCAAAAAAAATTGACAAAAATGTCTGAGGAGGCGATGAGGCTTAATTCTGACAAAGAGAAACTGAGGAAAAGTGTGTGTGAGTGTGTTTCTGAGGGAGAAAGACAATTAAAAATGTCAAATATCACAGTTTTTCTTCAAAATAGTGAGGGAGATTAAAAACTGTGAATATAATGGAAGTCAATGGAAGGCGTCCAGAGGGAGAATCTGCCATGAAGGTATTGAAATGTGTCAAAAAGATATGAAAGAGTAAAAGACAATGGATTTTTTAAAAAAAATCAACTAAATAGATGGGTTTCTGCAAAAAGTGCATGTCAATAGCTGCAAAAAAACAACAAAAATTGATCAACAAATACAAAAAAATGTACAAAAATACCCGAGGAGGCGATGAGGGTTAATTCTGGCAAAGAGAATCTAAGTATAAGTGTGTGTGAGTGTGTGTGAGTGTGTTTCTGAGACAGAGAAACAGGCTGGTTTACTTTATAGGAGGCACAACTGTAAATCACACGTTAAACAAAAAGCAGAAAAGCCCCCGGTGTCTTTGTGGTGGACTGAAGCCACCTGCCTGTCTCACAGGAAGAAAAACACCCGCTAAGCTTCTTATGTGTGCTAATGCATGCATGTAGGATGGTAAAAGCTGCTGATTCCTACTGTATTTCTGTCCAAACTGCAATTCAATTCAACTTTATTGTCCAAACACCTGTCACGCAGCAGCGAAACGCGGATTCTGACTAAAACACAGCAATACACAAGAAAAATCATCATATTTAAGGTATAAAAAGTCATAGAAACATAAGATAATTAAGTTAATACAGATAACCACAAAGTTTATTGGACTTAAACCTGGAATTAAAATAAATCTACAACATGTGAGGTGACTACAGAAGAGTCAGAATGTAAGATTGTGTGTTAATACAGATAAAAATACATGATTTATGCTTTAAAATAAGACTAAACTGACCCAAATCATAAAAAAACATGAAATAAGCTAAATTATATTGAGCAAATTGATGCAAATCAGGAAATAGAACTTGAAAAAAGCTAAATTATCTGCAAAGTTTAATGATTAATTAGAGTCCAAAGATCAATTTTTGCAGTATTTTTGCAGTATTAGTACCTGGTCTGGTACTACAGATAAAAAACTTTATTTAAAACTTAAAACAAGACAAAACTGACCCAAATCATGAAGAAAGCTTGAAATAAGTTAAATTATCTGCAAAGTTTAATGATTAATTAGAGTTCAAAGATCAATTTTTGCAGTATTTCTGCAGTATTAGTACCTGGTCTGCTACTACAGATAAAACTACTTAGTAGTATTTAGTATTTATTCAGTATTTATTTGCTAAATTATCTACAATAGTAATATAGTAGTATTTAGTATACTAATATAGTATAGTAGTATTTGTTGCAGTATTAGTACCCAGTCTGTTCCTACAGATAAAAAACTTTATTTAAAACTTAAAACAAGACAAAACTGACCCAAATCAGGAAAAAAAACTTGAAATAAGTTAAATTATCTGTAATGTAAAGTTCAATGATTAGTTAATTATATAAAACATCTCCCACTCTGGTACTGTAGTAGTATTTGTTGCAGTATTAGTACCTGGTATGGTACTACAGATAAAAAACTTTATTTAAAACTTAAAACAAGACAAAACTGACCAAAATCATGAAGAAAGCTTGAAATAAGTTAAATTATCTGCAAAGTTTAATGATTAATTAGAGTTCAAAGATCAATTTTTGCAGTATTTCTGCAGTATTAGTACCTGGTCTGGTACTACAGATAAAACTACTTAGTAGTATTTAGTATTTATTCAGTATTTATTTGCTAAATTATCTGCAATAGTAATATAGTAGTATTTACTATAGTAATATAGTATAGTAGTAGTGTTTTTTGCAGATTATAGATTATAGAATATTATAACAATTAAATATGAATTAAACTATCATTAAATAAGACTGATTCCTTATTGATGCTATATATTGATGCTGTAACAGTAAAATACTTTATTTAGAGGTTTTCTACTGTGATTTATGAATAAAACTCAGAGGTTTATCAGTGTATTTAGTATTTGAGCAGGTGAATAACCCAGTAAATGAGAAGCAGCAACATTCCAGTGATTATCTCACATATTCTAGTTGTTTCTAGACACTAAATATTATCATAAACTTCTCTAACAGAGTCCAGAACGTGGCCGTGTGGTTGCTACGTGAGCTTATTATTTACAGCCCGTCCAGCTGGAAGCGTCTGGCTCTTCCTCTGGAATTGTTTGCCTTTATAAAATAACATAAAACCCTTGGACAGCACATAAGAACTTTTGTCACACACTCTTTTTTTTTTTTTTTGTCTTTCTCTCCCACTTCCTAACTCGTGGCTGCACAGTTCCTGCACAGATGTTGGCCGGATTCCTAATTTCATTCTGATTCTCTGGGCCTGTCAGGTCTGAAAAGGAGGCGACGCAGGACGGCAGATAATCAGCAGAACATCCCAGAAGTGTGAACGTGGGGGCAGCAGATGTGGGTGACGGCGGCGCTGATGGCGGGGGAGGTCGCCCCCCAAGGCCCATCTGACCATTGTTCAGGCATAGAAGCCATTTCTGCAGTCGCCATGGCGACCATAATAGACTCCTATCCACGTCCCTGAGCTCACGAGCTTTGATTCTTTGAACTTTATCGACAACGGCGAGGAGAGACGACGACCACTGGCCGGAGCGTGCTCTCATAACGACTTTATGAATTAAATCTATATGAAAACACACACACACACACACACACACACATGACATGGACCAGTTAATATACTAGTTCATATCCATATTTATTTTTAATTTTAATTTAATGAAATATATATATATATCATGTGTTTTAATTTTTACATTTATTAGATTTTTATGTTAATTTATTTATTATTTATTTATTAATTTAATTAGGACTAAACCTGCCATAATTAAAAATAACTAACTAAATAAATAATATCCCAGTACATAAATAAATCTACCAATAAATGTCTATTTTTATATAAAATGAATTAATTATTTTAATAATTAATGATAAATATATATCATATTATTTTTTTAATTAAATGAATAATTAATAAATTTTGTTTTAATTTACCCACCCCATTCCTTTTCAAAATAAAAGTGCCATAATCAAGTATAATTAAATAAATAATATCTCAGTACATAAATAAAACTTACCATTTAATGCCCATTTTTATATAAAATTTTAATTGAATTAATTCATAAAATTAATTTACTTGCCTTTATATTTATTTAATTAATTTTTTTTATTTTAATTAATTAATTTATTCACTTACCCCATTTATTTTCACCTTAATATATAAAATGGAAATAAATATTTAAAATTAAATAAATGCATGTGTTTTTTTGGTTCTACATTCTATCATTGTGGAATTATAATGGAAATAAATTATTCTTCTTTTTTGTGGGGACGACCCCCGAGGGGCCCTGAACCACAGTTTGAGAACCACTGCCCTATAGGACAATGGACATTTTACTTCAAAGTTGTTGTTTTTTTGGCCTAAATGACAATTTATCAGCTTCCTCAGCTCTAAACTTGATTTTAGAATGAATCTCTGCTGGTGAGTGATGAAGGTTTAGGTTATAATGTTTTACAGGAATTCACCTCTATCCTTTATTTGCAGGCTGATGATACCGTTGAGGTTTTAAAGCTCCAGTAGAGGTGGAGGCTGCAGGGATTAACGGCTCCTTTCAGCTTCCAGCTCTTTGTCCTGAGCTGCTGTAAAACGTCAGTAAAGGAGCTGAAACCCACCAGGTGTCTCCTGCTGCCACATTCACTGTCAAGTGCTTTTTATGCTGCTGTTTCCTTTGTGTTGGAGGCAGTTTCCCCCGTCAGCACCCAGGGAGGCTTCTTCTTCTGTTTCACAACTTTAAAGCAACGTTTAAGGATTCACGTGAGGATTAAACATGGTCACATCACTGTAAACTAGTACTACAGTAGATCCCAAATGTGAACTTTAACACAATTTCTGGCTCCGAAGAGGGCACTTTATTACACTTTTGACTCCTAGAGGGTACCTTAATATGCTTTTTAGCCCCCAAGAGGTCACATTAGCATGGGTTTGACTCCTAGAGGGCACTTTAGCTTGCATTATGACTGCATGAGGGCACTTTAGCACACATTTTGGCTCCTAAAAAGCAGTGTAACACACTTTTTAGCTGCCAAAATGGGAACTTTAGCACATGCTTTTGCTACTAGAGGGCACTTTAGCATGAGTTTTGACTCCCAGAGGGAACTTTAGCATGCACTTGGCTGCCATGAGGGCATTTTAACATGCTTTTTAGCTCCCAAATGTGAACTTTAACACACTTTTGGCTCCTACAGGGCACTTTAATATGTTTTTTAACTCCAAACAGGGCACTTTAGCTTGCATTATGACTGCATGAGGGCACCTTAGCACCAATTGAGCCCTAAAAAGCAGTTTAACACACTTTTTAGCTGCCAAAAGGGGAACTTTAGCACATGTTTTGGCTACTAGAGGGCACTTTAGCATGAGTTTTGACTCCCAGAGGGAACTTTAGCATGCACTTGGCTGCCATGAGGGCATTTTAACATGCTTTTTAGCTCCCAAATGTGAACTTTAACACACATTCTAGCTCCCAAGAGGGCACTTTATTACACTTTTGACTCCTAGGGGGTACCTTAATATGCTTTTCAGCCCCCAAGAGGGCACATTAGCATGCTTTTTGACTCCTAGAGGGCACTTTAGCTTGCATTATGACTGCATGAGGGCACCTTAGCACACATTTTGCCACCTTAAAAAGCAGTTTAACACACTTTTTAGCTGCCAAAAGGGGAACTTTAGCACATGCTTTGGCTACTAGAGGGCACTTTAGCACGCACTTGAATGCCATGAGGGCATTTTAACTCCTTGGGGGCACTTTAGAATGTTTTTTGGCTCTTGGAGGGCACTTTAGCTTGCATTATGACTGCATGAGGGCACTTTAGCACACATTTTGGCTCCTAAAAAGCAGTTTAACACACTTTTTAGCTGCCAAAAGGGGAACTTTAGCACATGCTTTGGCTACTAGAGGGCACTTTAGCATGAGTTTTGACTCCCAGAGGGAACTTTAGCATGCACTTGGCTGCCATGAGGGCATTTTAACATGCTTTTTAGCTCCCAAATGTGAACTTTAACACACTTTTTGGCTCCAAAGAGGGCACTTTATTACACTTTTGGGTCCTAGAGGGTACCTTAATATGCTTTTTAGCCCCCAAGAGGGCACATTAGCATGGGTTTGGCTCCTAGAGGGCACTTTAGCTTGCATTATGACTGTATGAGGGCACCTTAGCACACATTTTGGCTCCTTAAAAACAGCTTTACACACTTCTTATCTGCCAAAATGGGAACTTTAGCACATGCTTTGGCTCTTAGAGGGCACTTTATTACACGTTTGGCTCCTAGAGGGAACCTTAATATGCTTTTTAGCTCCCAAGAGGGCACTTTAGCACATATTTTAGCTCCGAAGAGGCTACTTTTACACACTTTTTATCTCCTAAAAAGCACTTTAGCACACGTTTGACCCCCACGAGGGCACATTAGCATGGGTTTTGGCTCCTAGGGGGCACTTTAACACACTTTTTACCTCCTAGAAGGCACTTTAACATCTATTCTGGCTGCATGAGGGCACTTTAGCGTGTGTTTTTTGTTAGTTTGAGGCCCCTGCTGCATATCCTCCATATATATATATCGTCATGTTTTGTTTGGTAACTACAACATGACGATAATTCAACGTCCTTCCTCTGTTTCTGAGGTCGACCTGGACGTGATGGATGGACACGTCCATGTGTGTGTGTGTGTGTGTGTGTGTGTGTGTGTTACAGTCATCAGCTTCATACATCCACTCCAGTCACTTTGCCATCTGGCTGCACTTCCCACAAAAAACTGAATCCATCACCATGAATGAAGATAACATGTGTCGCGCTACAGTTGGTTTAACAAAACCATCAAAACCACCGTGATGGACGACAAATATCTGCTGAGGAAATATTTTAGTAAGTTACATGAAAGTCCATCCGCTTAAAGTTTTATGTTCCTGTGCTGCGAAGGTCAGACATGGAGCAGAATGTTATATAAAGTATTTATCTATGTATAATAAAGTCAGCTGGACAGGAACTACTAGTAAAGTACATTTACTCAATGCTATTATGAGTTTATTCGATGCTCTGTTCCTTCATTTCAGATGAAAATCATGAACTTTCTACTTCAGAGATTTATCTATTTAACATATTTAAAATACAATGCACTGTTAAAGTTGAAGCTACTGGTCATAAATGACTGTTTAAGGCCTGAAACTGTACGTTTTTACACGATTTCACAATATATTTAAAGACAAGTGTGAAAAATTAAAAGGATTTTGTAGATAAATTAAATTTAGTGGAGTAGATGTAGCGTAAAATAAAGGACAAGTACGTCAAAAATACTTTAATAAATACTGGAAAATACATTTAATCTCCCAGAACTTAAACAATTTATAGATTATTTGTGTGATTTAGCAAAGATAAATAAGCAAAATGTGGTTAAAGTTTCAAAAGTAAAGGATTTATTATCCATTTTTTTGTGGAAAATTGGAAATTTTGAGTGAAAATGTTCTGAAAATGACATTTTGACAAACTACTGGTTGAATAACTTGATATTAGAGTGTGATTTATAGGTTTATCTTAATCAAATTATGTGAAAATTAATAAAACTTGTCAATTTGAACAATATGTAAATGCAAATGTAGATTAAATGAATATAAAATCTTGGATTTATCAAAGATAAACAAAGCTACAGGAGTATTATCAGCAAAATGTGCTTTTTAAAGACTTATATTATAAATAAAATGTGTTAGAGTTGAAGTATAAAAGCTGCAAAACATAAATGATAAACTGCCTCAAAACTACTTTATAATAATCTCAATGTAAACCTGGACATTTTGCAGCTTATTTAGCTGATTCAGTATAAATTCATTGGTTCGTTTAGGCTTTTTTCACCCTCCATATTGGATTAAAACATGCAAACGGCTCCAAACAGCGGTTGCAGGGCTTCCATCGGTGTAATTCGCAGTGATAGGAGCCTTTTCTCTGCCTGTAAATGTTTATGAGCTGGCTGCAGCGTCAGATTTGAAGGATTCGGCCTCCTGTCGACTCACAGCTGGACTCACACTCACAAACTCTCTATCTCTGTGTTTATTGGCCCAGATTCTTCAAGTTTGACCTCCTCTGGCTTTTCTCATCTTTTTTTTTTTTTTTAGGATTTTATGGATTTCTGTTAATTGATAACTCAGCAGCGCTGAGGTTTCACCGTCTAACACCAGGCTTATTCTGCAGTTTCCTTCTGATGTAAATGAGAATAAATCTGGAATAAACTTAAACCTGGAAACAAAATAAATGTGAGGTGACGACAGAAGATCAATTTATGTTGCTGTTATAGAGCAAATAGAGTTAGAATGTTGAAAAAATAATCCAAAAATACTTTATTTAAAATGTAAAACAAGACAAAACTGACCCAAATCAGGAAAAACACAGAAAATGATCTGTAATGTAAAGTTCAATGATTAATTAATTATATAAAACATCTCCCACTCTGGTACTGTAGTAGTATTTTTTGCAGTATTAGTACCCAGTCTGGTACTACAGATAAAAAACTTTATTTAAAACGTAAAAACAAGACAAAACTGACCCAAATCAGGAAATAGAACTTGAAAAAAGCTAAATTATCTGTAAAGTTTAATGATTAATTAGAGTTCAAAGATCAATTTTGCAGATTTTGCAGTATTAGTACCTGGTATGGTACTACAGATAAAATACTTTATTTAGAATTTATTTGCTAAATTATCTGCAATAGTAATATAGTAGTATTTAGTATAGTAATATAGTATAGTAGTACTACTACAGATAAAAATACTTTATTTAAAACTTAAAACAAGAACAAACTGACCTCAATCAGGAAAAAAAACTTGAAATAAATTAAATTATCTGTAATGTAAAGTTCAATGATTAATAAGA
This sequence comes from Lepturacanthus savala, assembly GCA_030544235.1. Classification (NCBI taxonomy): domain Eukaryota; kingdom Metazoa; phylum Chordata; class Actinopteri; order Scombriformes; family Trichiuridae; genus Lepturacanthus; species Lepturacanthus savala. Next base: position 2,194,247 of record CM060480.1, on the reverse strand, counting down.
GTTCAAAGATCATTATTGTATCAATTATTCAATGATTAATAGATCATAATTAATAAAAAATGGAAAAATGGTTTTACTACAGATAAAAATACTTGATTTAAAACTTAAAACAAGACAAAACTAACCTGAAATCAGGAAAAAAAATGAAATAAGCTAAATTTTCAATGCAAAGTTCAATAGATTGAGAATAAGAGTTCAAAGGTCAATTATTTATAAAATCCTATAAATCCCATTGAGGATCATTCCAGAACATGAAGAATATATTCTGTAAGATGTTTAAAAAGGAGCCAATTAAATAATCACATTAAATATTAAATATCTAAATAGTCTCTACTACTGATATTATATTAAACTATTGTCTTATAGTATTGATGATGTGGATATTGATGATATATATTGATGCTGTAACAGTAAAAATATGTTTTACTACAGATAAAATACTTTATTTAATGTTGGAGCTGAGGTTTTCTAATGTAATATATGAATAAAACTCAAGGAGTTTTAAGGATTTTAACAGATTGATGTATTAATTAAATCAGAGTGGGCCCAGTACGGATCCTTGTGGGACACCAGTGATGATATTATAATAAACTATTGTCTTATTGTGTTGATGATGTGGATATTGATGATATATATTGATGCTGTAACAGTAACATTGTGTTTTACTACAGATAAAATACTTTATTTAGTGTTGGAGCTGAGGTTTAATACTGTGATTTATCAATAAAACTCAAAGGTTTATCAGTTTTTTGGGGTATTTTAACAGGTTAAATAACACATCCTGCTCTATTTTCTCCCTTTAAGTGCTCCATCAGCTCTGATGGTGATTCCCAGTGAGAAACTGCTTTTAAACACACTGAGTCCTTGTTCCAGCCTCCACTCTATTGTTTATTGATGCAGCCAGTTGTCATAGTCGTGCAATAACAAAAGGCCGACTATTGGTGTGTTTACCCCTGCACAGGAACCACTGGGCAATTCTCCATTAAATTACAGCCATGTGTGGGCCGCTGATCTCTCCCCTCACCCGCCTCACACACACACACACACACACACACACACATGGGTGGAGCAAGATATTAGACTGGTAACACTACTATAAACCAGGATTTAAAGAAAAAGAAGAAAAAACTGTGTCGTATGAGCTGTTTTTTTTAATCGAATGTGGGAAAATTCCACAGAAAACAGGTGAAATAATGATTTTAATGAGAGTTATAACTCCAATGTGAATTGTGGGAGTAGAGCAGAAGTTGTTTGTGGAATGCTGTGCCACATAATTTCCTCAAAGTGCCCAACCCCCAACCTCTCAGTCAATGGTGTGAGACAAATAAGCCTCATCTTTGTTATCTCTAAAGACCTGGATCCAGTTTAAAGACACGGCCCTTCATACTTCCTGTTTCACCCAGGTGTTACAGCCGTTTCCGGCTCTGCTCTCAACATGCTAATGCTTCTCTTGGACTTTTTTTTTTTCTTCTTGACGCTTCTATTTAAATGTTTAGTTTATAACCCCCCCCCCCCCCCCCCCCTCAAATAAAGCCCACTTCACGTTTACTTTAGAAATAGTGTCGTCAAAAGAAAACTGTGTGAAAATTTGTGTGATTTGATCATTTTTCTAGGAAATAATCAAGAAAAATCTGGAATATTTTTCCCTTTTTTTGATTTTCTCTTCATTTTACTGTGAAATATTGTAAATTCTCACCTCATTGGGCCACAAACTGGTTTTTATTTGAGTGAAAATGTCTCATAGACGTGATGAAACACCACGTTTGTGAGCTGCTTTGACATTATAATGTGATTTTTACACATGGGACCTTAATCAAATTAGAAATAACTAATCAAACTGAACAATAAGTAACTAAAGTTAACTAGAATTACCAGTAAACGGACAAATTATAGAATTTGAGTCATTTCCTCTTGTGAAAGTTGCAGAAATTTCACCAAATTCCAAAGACGTCTTCATTTATGTGAAGGAAAACAGGAAATTCAGGTAAATTCAATGTCATGTTTTTGTATTTTCTTCTGGAGATCAACTTTACTTGGTTTTATTTTTTCAAAATAAAAGTCCCTCGCTTCTTCCTTTATTATGGATGTGTCACTTATGTTAGTGATTCTATATATATATATAATAAAAGTAAGTAATATAGTAAGTAAGTAGTCTATAAGAGGGTTGAAACAAGTAAAAGTACAGATTTTATGATTTTATGGACATTTTGCTTCTAAAACTTACTTGAGTAGAGTATTTCATGCAGTAATAGAGTATTTTTATGTACTTTTACTTACTAGATAAATGAATAAGTACCAGTAAAAGGACAAATACATCAAAATATTTCAGTAAATCTACTTGAATCAAGTGAAATTGTTCAATTTAGTGAATTTAATCTCTCAAAACTGAACAATTTGTGTGATTTATTTGTTTAAATGAGGTTTAAACATGAATTAGTAAGTAAAGTAAGTAAAGTACAGTTGAGTAGTAATAACTAAAGCAGAAAGATGAATGAAATGATGAATTTAATCTCCTAAAAATTAACAATTTATAGATTATTTGTGTAGATTATCAGCAAAATGTGCTTAAAATACCTATTATACTATTATTATAGTATATCATATGACTTGTTTTATTCACTGAATACATATGAGAGTATTTTAATAGATTTTTGAGACATTTTTAGACACTTTGGGTCTATAAGAAGTAAAAGTACTGCATCATATGTGGATAAATTCTAAAGACGATCATATATAGGTGTAGAAAGTATATTTAATGTACGAAGCAGCATCAAGTGGATATTTTCCACCAATTCTAACTCCATGTATTTGTCCTGTTGACCTGTTTGAGTTGAACTTCTCATAATGTTGTTTTATAACAGAGCCACATTCAATAGAGGCTAGAAAACACAACGTGAGTCCAGCAGCAAACATCTAACAGCCGTCACCTCGCTGCCCTCGGCCTCCATTCTAGTCCTGACGCCACAAAAGGAATGAAAAGAAGGAGGATAGATCGATGCTGAAAACTGTCTGATGCCGCGCTAATTACACTCCTATTTACCACATAATGCCGGGTTTACACCATTGTACAATCACAGAAAAACAAAAAAAAACAAATGGCAGTGGAGGAGGAAAATGACGCCTTAACGGTGCATTGATTGGCTAAAAAGACGATATGACAAATATGATTCTAGGGGAGTGAAAACAGCAGCCGAGTTATCACAAACGCTCCTTTTTTCCGAGGCCTCACGTGAAAAAACCAACATCTTTTTGGCTTTGTCCTTTGTGTGAGCTTAATGACGTTATTTATGACGAGAGAGAAGGGGGAAATGTTTTAAAGGGGCACCTGAGGGAAACCAGCAGAGGATAAAAAAATAATAAAACAGGATCTTGGAAATATACTGTGAGCGAGAAACTGGTCGACCATTAAAGAGGAAGAAAAACCAGTGAATCACTCAGATGTGTAGGTAAAAAAACAAAAAAAACAGTGAAACTATGCTCCAATGAAAGTAAAAGGCTTACATATATATATATATATATATATATATATATATATATATATATATATATATATATATATAGGATTCCATTAGCTTGTATGCACTAGTAGATTTCAATATTTGCATATTTTTTTATATTTAAATCTTTTTATTTTGGTAAAAATCTCCCGCGTTCATGAGGTAAACAGGATATCCTGGTCATGTGACCTTATATATTGTATTTCCTTCAAAATAAAAGCCCCGAGTATAGTTTCACAAAAAGAAAACAAAACAGTGAAACTATACTCCAATGAAAGTAAAAGGCTTACATAAGCACAAAATAATGTACTTCATTCTGCAAAATGCTCCTATATATATATATATATATATATATATATATATATATATATATATATATATATATATATATATATATATATATATATATATATATATATATATATATATATATATATATATATAATATTTCCCATATACATGAGGTAAACAGGATATCCTGGTCATGTGACCTCATATATTGTATTTCCTTCAAAATAAAAGCCCCCTTTTTGCACACCTAAGTGTAAAAACATAGATTTTCTACCACAGCTTTAGAACAATAAAGATAAAGTAATTGTGGCCATGTGACAAAACTATGTAATGATGATTTCAAGGTAAATATAATGTAAATTTAGATTGTTGGGGACACAAATGCATGAAAGCAGCTTCTATTTAAAGTTGTGAAGGAGTAAAAGGTGCAGTATTTTACTCTGAAATGTAGTAGAAAGAAGTATAAACTATAAGAATTTGCAATATAACACTGGCTGAAATGTCTTTGTGAACATTAACACAGGTTTATGACAAGTTACAGATTCACATTTCAAGCCAAAAATGGATTAATATCATATTTAAATTGTTTAGTTTGAGCCCAAACTTCAAGGTAAATGTAGTTATTTCCAGGGATGGAAAGTAACTAAGTACATTTACTCAAGTACTATCCGATCCAATATTTCACCATGATTTAAAGATTTGAGGAAAAAATGCATCGATTTGTGAATCAGTACTAAATATACAAGCATATATATATGTGCTTATGTATTAATCTGTAGCTATTAATCATAAAATTATAGAATTTGAGTCATTTCCTCTTGTGAAAGTTGCAGAAATTTCACCAAATTCCAAAGACGTCTTCATTTATGTGAAGGAAAACAGGAAATTCAATGTAACTTTTTTGTATTTTCTTCTGTAGATCAACTTTTCCACACACATGCATTTACTTGGTTTTAGTTTTTCAAAATAAAAGTCCCTCGCTTCTTCCTTCATAAGAGGTGTCACTTATGTTAGTGATTCTGTCTCTCTCTATATATATAAAAAAGTAAGTAATATAGTAAGTAAGTAGTATATAAGAGGGTTGAAACAAGTAAAAGTACAAATTGTATGTACATTTTGCTTCTAAAATGTACTTGAGTAGAATATTTCATGCAGTAATAGAGTATTTTTATGTACTTTTACTTACTAGATAAATGAAGAAGTACCAGTAAAAGAACAAATACATCCAAAATATTTCAGTAAATCTACTTGAATCAAGTGAAATTGTTCAATTTTATCAATTTAATCTCTCAAAACTGAACAATTTGTGTGATTTATTTGTTTAAATGAGGTTTATTTACCTCCAACTTGAATTCAAATGTGCTTAAAATACCTATTTTGCAGAATAAGTGATATTATTATAGTATATTATATGACTTGTTACACATATGAGAGCGGTTTTATATATTTTAGTTCATCAATTTAAGACATTTTAGTGACAAACTCCATTATTGCTGTATTTGTACTTTTACCAACTTCCTCCGCCGGTTATTTGACAGACGTTTGGAGCTTTTCGTGCTTCTTTTTCCCCGATTGTCACACCCCGGTGAAACGGCTCGTCCTGCTTCTTTCATCTTTTACTGAGTCCTAAAAAGCACATGTTCAATTCACAATTCCTCAGCAAGTGTCGGGGGCTGTTATTGTTTGTCCGCTGCAAGGTCATCGTAAAGCAAATGACACATCTGAGAAAACTTTAACGTCTCTCTGACCTCGCCGAGGTTTTTTTCTCTTTTCCCCGATTGTTCGGCGTGGATTGGAGGAAGGAGGGAAGGTCAGGGTGTATAGAAAAATATAAAAAAATACGGAATCAAATGCTCCTATATGTCCGACTAAGTCTTCCAACATAGATGACCACTTCATACCTGGTGAAGGACACGGCATTATGCTGCATGTATGTCCATATCCTGCAACAAATAAGGCCTAGCCGCATGTATTTATGCGTTTTCTCTATAATAACAACCATGGATTGTGTTGGTGTTAAGGTGAATATTTTCAATTAAGTTATTCCATATCGGTTTTTATTTCTTATTCATAGTGTTGTAGCTCTTATTATTTAATTTCCTGTCACTCAACGCTCCTCCGGGTTCCCACAACTTTTTTTTTTTTTATGACAGTTTGAGTTGTTTGGATTGAACGCAGCAGAAAACAGTGTATTCAAGCATCAAGCTTCTTATTGGGGCAATAAAGTGTCTAGACAGCACTCCCCTCTTTTCACCTTTAAAGGGCATTTTGTTTATCTGAATACGTCGGCTCGTCTTTGTCTCACACTTATCAGCTGTGGTGTTATATAACACCTGCTGGGGGGGTTCAGACTGACGGAGGACACTTGGAATCACATGCATCCCTGTGATTTTTATGTTAGAATTCGATTTTTGTGTCGCTGGATGGATGCAAGTTGCAAATAATGACTCTAACAATCAGTTAGTCTCAGTTAGTTTTAGTTAGTCTCCAGCTGATCGTTGACATTTTTGTAACTTTTGGGATTAGAACAGTAATTTCTCTCCACTTTTGCTTCTCCACTGGTGGATCTGGACCAAATTTAGACATTTTTAATGTCCAGACAAACAATCCACAACCAGTTTACTATTATAGAGACTAAAAAGAAGCTGGAACCAGAGAATTTGGACATTTTCTTCTTAGAAAAATGACTGAAATCCATTAATTGATAATCCAAATAGTTGGTGATTAACATATTAATCAACAGTTACATTAAATATATCACCTATAGCCTTTAGTCTGCAGCTGATGATTGACATTTTTGTAACTTTTGGGATTAGAACAGTAATTTCTCTCCACTTTAATTCAACCTAAAATGTTGTTTTTTTGTCCACAACCCAAAGATCATCAGTTTATTATTATAGAGACTAAAGAAACCAGGAAATAATCAGAGAAGAGAAGCTGGAACCAGAGAATTTGGACATTTTCTCCTTAAAAACTACTTAAACTATTAGTTTACTATTAAAAGACTAAAGCAAAAAGTCAAAATGATTAGATAAAAAGGCAAAAATATGTGATAAAACACTAACTATTAGATGAAAACTCAAAAATATTAGATAAAAAGACAACATTATAATCAAATTTCACCTTGTTTTCTTAAAATAAAGTAGGCAAGATTTATTTTTGTAGTGTAATTTCAAACCAAAGATCATCAGTTTATTATTATAGAGACTAAAGAAACCAGGAAATAATCAGAGAAGAGAAGCTGGAACCAGAGAATTTGGACATTTTCTTCTTAGAAAAATGACTGAAATCCATTAATTGATAATCTAAATAGTTGGTGATTAACATATTATAGGCACCAAATCAATGAATCCACATAGTTACATTAAATATATCACCTATAGCCTTTAGTCTCCAGCTGATCGTTAACATTTTTGTAACTTTTGGGATTAGAACAGTAATTTCTCTCCACATTTGCTTCTCCACTGGTGGATCTGGACCAAATTTAGACATTTAAAACCACTTTAATGATGGAGAAATCAATTAATCACCAACTATTCTGATAATCGATTTATCGATTTGAGTCATTTTATAAGAAGAAAATGTCCAAATTCTCTGGTTCCAGCTTCTTTTTAGTCTCTATAATAATAAACTGTTTGTCTGGACATTAAAAATGTCTAAATTTGGTCCAGATCCACCAGTGGAGAAGCAAAAGTGGAGAGAAATTACTGTTCTAATCCCAAAAGTTACAAAAATGTCAACAATCAGCTGTAGTTAGTCTCCAGCTGATCGTTGACATTTGGTAACTTTTGGGATTAGAACAGTAATTTCTCTCCACTTTTTCTGACTGACTCAAATTGATTAATCAATTATCAAACCTCAACAGTTCCTTGATTAATAGTTGTCAACCATCACATTAATGTTATATTTTAAATTAAACATATTGATATTATATCATTAATATTAACAAGACAGACACAAAACACCCCGTTCTGAATGGAACAGGGTGAATCAATTAGTTTCCAACTATTACACTAATCACCAACTATTTTTAATTGCCAATGAATTAATTTGAGTCATTTTGAAGAAGAAAATGTGCAAATTCTCTTGTTCCAGAGGCTTTATTAGACAAAAACCTCAGTAAGAGAAGGGATTTTGCATAAAAACAAAAACTACTATACTAAAACATTCATTTACCAACATAAATACATTAATTAACTGGCTATTTTAAGTAATTTCCCCACCTCCAGCATTACTAGACAGGGACGAAGCACAAAAACCTCAAAATTCACTACAGCTCCAACAATTAATTGATTAGTTGCCAACTATTACAGGAATCGCCAACTGTTTTGATAAGAGATGAATTTGTTTGAGTCATTTTTTTAAGAAGAAAATGTCCAAATTCTCTGGTTCCAGCTTCTTTTTAGTCTCTATAATAGTAAGCTGTTTATCTGGACATTAAAAATGTCTAAATTTGGTCCAGATCCACCAGTGGAGAAGCAAAAGTGGAGAGAAATTACTGTTCTAATCCCAAAAGTTACAAAAATGTCAACGATCAGCTGGAGACTAAAGGCTATAGGTGATATATTTAATGTAACTATGTTGATTAATTGATTTGGTGCCTATAATATGTTAATCACCAACTATTTGGATTATCAATTAATGGATTTCAGTCATTTTTCTAAGAAGAAAATGTCCAAATTCTCTGGTTCCAGCTTCTCTTCTGATTATTTCCTGGTTTCTTTAGTCTCTATAATAATAAACTTGATGATCTTTGGGTTGTGGATCTAGAAAAAGAGAGAACAAGAACAAATAGAACAAATATTACTAAAAAAAAGACATTTTAGGTTGAATCTTCAGCTTTGATAAACATCTGACACCATTTTATGAACCAATCAATAGATTAATGAAGCTCATTAATTGATTAATTGTCAACTATTGGATTACTCAGCAACTATTTTGAGTCATTTTTAAAGAAAAAAATGTCCAAATTCTCTGGTTCCAGCTTATCAAATCGGATTATTTTCTAGATTCTTTAGTCTTCTATAGCATTTTAGGTTGAATTTTCACCGATCCACCATTTTATGACCCAAACAACTCATCGATTCATGGTTTTGATATCAATAGTCTATTATATTTTAATGGAAATCCAAAGGAAGACTCTTCCCACACTTATTCTGCTGACCCCTCGGTGTCGGGAATATCATCGGCATGTCACATTCCCAAAATAAATTCCCGGCTCGCAATAACTAATCTAAAATAACGGTGAAAAGGAAAGGAAAAGGCGCGGTTGCATATCTATAAACATACTTCATATTCTCACCCGCCAGGAATCTGCAAGTATCTAGATCGCCGATCTCAAAGAGAATCCAAACAGGATCTGTGCGGCGGTGGGTTTTAATGTTTTTCGTAAGAAGATGTAACTGAGTCACTGATTGTTCTGTTCTTACCTGCCTGCTCTGAATCATAGAATCTACTGTAAACATACAGGAGATGATCATTGTGCAGCACAGATGCAGCAGGATGTGGAGAACAATTTCTCACACTAATAAAATTCGGCTTTTTTTCCATCCACTTTGTGGATATTGTGTTTAATAAATTTCCTGGTACATGAACTACGCCCATAAGGAAAATACCACCGTTACTCCAGCAGGAAAAGGGATTTATCACCTATTTTAATGTCATTTAATAGGATTTGTGTCAGTATTGCTTAAAGAAAATACACCTAAACTAGTGGATTTTTCCTAAAACTCCCCCCAAAAACAAGCATATTTCGTCTTTAAATACACCTTACGCCATATTTGTTTTATGTGTGATGCTATTTTCCATGTCCACTGTAAAACTCTGTCATAAATACTTGTGTCGGCCTAAAAAAAGATGTGTAAACAGGCCCGGGCTCCATCACTGTACATTCCTGAGACAAAACCACTCTGACTCCTGACTGCATTTGGAAGAGTTTATGACCCTTAGTACCAATAAACACTGGGACCCCATAATAGTTTTTGGAAGGATAAACACATGGGAAATCCATAAATCAGGCCTCAGGAAATATTATGAGAACATTATAGTGTGAGTGAGTTCAGTAGATTATCATCAACTGACTTTTTACTGACTACAGATGCACCATTGGAACATTATCAATGCATTAAAGTGAACATTTATGCTCAGTGCCTACTATTTTCAGCAGGAACCCACTGTGTCCATCAGTTTTTCAGGAAGTGAAATGTCACTGTGAAATTTAAAAGGTTTATGACAAGCAACATATCATTTCCTGCCACATTTTAAGCCCAAAATGGATTAAATGTCATAATTAAGTTATTTACTTTGAGCTCAAACATCCTGGAAAAGCGGTGGACGTACAGAAAGTCCCAGTTTTTAAAAAAGGTGATCAATAGACACTTGCATGATTTACTTGTTTTAATTTTTTCAGAATAAAAGTCCTCTGCTTCTTGCATGTTTTGTTCTATCTATCTATCTATCTATCTATATGGCAAATGAATGTGGACATGTGATCATAATATTCTGGAGTTTTAAGTCATTTCCTCTTGCAGAAATTTCACCAAATTCCAAAGACGTCTTCATTTATGTAAAGGAAAACAGGAAATTCAGGTCAATGTAATGTAATATTTAGGCTTTTCTTTGTATTTTCTTCTGTAGATTTAGTAAACTAGTAAATATATGTATATATATATGTATATCTGGATATGTATTTGGAGATGTTGCATGCATTTCACCGAATTCCAAAGGTGTCTTTATGCAAAATTCAGGCAAATATAATGTAATATTTTGCTTTTTTTTAAAACTATTCTTCTGTATAGCAACATGTCTCATCAATAACAGGTTTTTCAAAATAAAAGTCCTCTGCTTCTTGCATGTTTTGTTCTATCTATCTATCTATCTATCTATCTATCTATATGGCAAATGAATGTGGACATGTGATCATAATATTCTGGAGTTTTAAGTCATTTCCTCTTGCAGAAATTTCACCAAATTCCAAAGACGTCTTCATTTATGTAAAGGAAAACAGGAAATTCAGGTCAATGTAATGTAATATTTAGGCTTTTCTTTGTATTTTCTTTTGTAGATTTAGTAAACTAGTAAATATATGTGTATATATATGTATATCTGGATATGTATTTGGAGATGTTGCATGCATTTCACCAAATTCCAAAGGTGTCTTAATGCAAAATTCAGGCAAATATAATGTAATATTTTGCTTTTTTTTTAAACTATTCTTCTGTACAGCAACATTTCTCATCAATAACAAGCTTTTCAAAATAAAAGCCCTCTGCTTCTTCCATGTTTTCTTTATAGCTGTGTTCTACATATTGAAATGGACATCTATGTTAGTGACTCCCCAGCTGGTAAATGAATGTGGACATGAGTTGTGAGTCATTTCCTCTAGTTTCTGCAGGAATCTCACCAAATTAAGACAAAAGATGTTTGAGTGAGCTGTTGCTCGCGTGCGTTGACAACATTTTTCTTTCCTTTTCTTTCTTTTTTTTTTTTTTTTTTTTTTTTCAGCAGCAGCAGCAGCAGCAGCGGTGAGTGGTGGTGTTATTGACCCAGCCTCCACGCTGCCGTCCCGGCCACTCGCGTCGCTCCTCCCGCCCCCTCCCGGCCGCTGCGCTGCGCTCATCAATGGCGCAGCGCATTTGAATAATGTGCGAGTACTTGGACCGGAGCCAATCAGCTGTCAGGGGACCGTGATAAATCGCAATGCATTATTGATAATAATAATTACGTTGACATGCGCATTTCTACTTGAGGGGGCTAATTTTTTTTCCCCCCAAAGCCCCGAAGAATTTGTTGGAAGGAAGGTGAAGGGAAAATTGTTTGCGACTCTTTTTTCGGCCGCAGATGGTTGTTGTTGCACCATGTCGCGGCGCAAACAAGCCAAACCGCAGCACATCGACTCCGACGAGCCCGGCTCCTTAGAAAATGGTAAGTTTTGGAAAAACCCAAATGTTACATGAAGGTGCGCAGCCATGTTGAGGAACTTTATCGATATTTTATCAAAAAAAAAAAAAAAAGTTGAGGTGGTCTGACTTCTGGGTTCGTTCTTTCTCCCACTTTGACCTGTTGCTGGTCCATTTCTTTCAGGAATTAAACTTATCCCGCAGCGCAGGGAATAATTTAAACCCCAATACAGGTGCTCCGCGTTAAAATGTAACCAGAGTTGCGCTTTGAGTCATTTTTAGTCTTTCTCCTAACGGTGAAATGAGCTCTCACATCCTTTATTTTACACCTATATGGGTTTTATAGGTGATAAATTCCATTCGGAATCGATTATGCGAGTTTTCCCCGACGCATTCTGTATTTTACGTGGACTTACACGTAGGTCGGTGAATCCCTTTGAACTTTTTTTTTTTTAAAAGTCTCTTTGAAGTTTTTTCTTTTAAAATCTCTTTGAAGTTGTTCGCGTTAGTTTCGGTGAGTGTTTGGAGGCTGATAATCTGTGTTTAGGTTCAACCAGATGTCACATATCTCAAATATTTATCTAAATGACATATTCCGATCGTGATTCGTGTGGTTTCATTGATTTTTTTAAAAAAATGCGCACTTTTTATAATAAAAATCACATTTTTTGACTGAATTCTAACGGGCGTTTTTATTGCAACTGTAATGACCCGGAGAGCTTTTCAATATATAATACAATACCGAGAATTTATTCTCATTTTTGACTTTATTTATTGATGCGACGTGTTTGTTTTGCAATCGTTATAAAACAAAAGCTGCTCGAAAGGTGTATGAAATGTGACTCTGGAGTAAGCTGACCTAAAGGCAATAAATCCCCCAGTTTAATGCATGACTGTTTCCTTTCGTACATATGTGGAGAGGTGGGGGATGGAGCCCTGGCCTTTTTTTTTTTTTTTTTTTTTTGTGAAGACAGGGTGGGGGTGCGTGTTGGTGCTGCCATATGCAAGCTCCAGCTTTGGCTGATCTGAGCTCACCTTATAATTAACAATCACGTCTATCGATGAGTTGTTTGGAGTCACTGTGCATTTTTTATATCCCCCCTTTTTAGAATACAATCGCCTTTTCGATTATTAAAAAAAAATATTTCTCGTGGAGCTCGTGAAGTGTGTGTTTAGACTGACCTCGTGTCATGATCCTCACTAAAAGGTGACCACACACGGGTCATGCGCCGTCAAGTGGTAAAACCAGTGCGTTGCCTTATTATTAGAAGCTCGGTATAAAAGCACACAGTGAAATATTCGTTAAATTTGGTTGTGTGTACTGTTCCTATCAATCGCATCAGGATAAAAGTGGCTGCATTGTATTAGTCTGCAAATGTGGCTGAGTCATAATTCACCCCCTGTGTTACTGCTTCCTCATGTATGAGAAAGTAGTGCAGTTTGTAAATTCTTCTTTTTTTCTGTTTTTTTGTGACTCTGCTTCAGTGCCTCCTGGTGAGCAATTAACAAGTCCCAACAGTTTCCTTGGGCAAATGCAAACAGGTGGTCTACCCCCTCTTTTTTTTTTTTTCCTCTGAAAGCATTAGCATTTAACAATACACCCAGTTGTGAAATGGCCACTTGGTTAGCAGACAAATTAAAATGCACACACAGAGCACTTATCAGGGCTTTCACAGGCTGTGAAAATGCTTGAGAAGGTAATCAATGTTAGATTACTCCTTTCCTTTCTTTTTAAAGTCCTGTTTGCCTTGTAAACTGCTTCATTTTTATGCCAACTAGGCCATCAAATTCAGTCTTGGGTGTTTTATAGTTATTTGTTGCTTCGTGTGAAGCTGAGATTCACAGTTTTACACAAGTTAAGTTATGTGTTTCCCCACATGTGGTGCTAGGGGAAAATAAAAGGTCTGCTTTTTAGCAAGTGGTTGATGGTCTTTTTTTTTTCTGAAACAGTAATTTAATGCCCCATGGCTCTTTGTCTTCCTGGACATTGTTCTGGGCAATGTCAAAGGTAGATTGCCCTCTGCTGGCCCTGTGGACAATAGGTGAATTCTAAGTCTCTTTATAGCACAATGAAGTGACCTGTAGGAGTGGACAAGAAAAACCTGTAATCCAATGAACAGAACAAAGCAACACCTCAAAATCAGAGCTGGAGCCAAATAAAAGCCTTGAGACATGTCAATATTTTGCAACTATCACTGCTATTTGACATGATTAATACTGTTTTAATCTTAAAGTCTGTATATTTTAGATTTTTTTAAACACTATTTTAACTGTATTAATTTGATTTCTGTATTCTTTCTTTTTTCTTTTTTTTTTTTTTAGGGATTCCTCAAGATGATCCCGCTGAGGAGACAGGAAATGACATGAAACGGTTCCGGTTGGATGAAACCAGGGTCTGCAACAAGTGTTGTGCCGAATTCTTCGACGAAGCAGAATTTCTTGAGCATGAGAAAAATTGCACTAAAAGCCAGCAAGTCCTCATTATGAAAAATGGAGACTGCAACGAAATGCCGGAGGAATATACCCAAGGTTCTCCTGAAGGTCTCGCCAGCGACCATGATGACAGCCAGTCCAGCGGCAACTCCCTTTCAAACAACAATGTGGACCACCTGGAAAGAACTGAGGAAGAGTCCGGCCTGAACGTGGGGGACTTGGGACAGCAGGACCGGGCAGATATATCCGCCAGCCCCGAGATGAATTTCCACCCCTCACCCGAAATCCAAGATTCCAACGTCACCCTCGAAACCATGGCAGACACTAAAGTGGCCGTCTCCCAACATTTGTCAAACGGTACATCCCTGACCTCGTCCCAGGAAGCGGTTCAGGCCATTCCCATGATCCTGGAACAGTTGGTGTGCCTCCAGCAGCAGCAGCTACAGCAGATCCAGCTCACGGAACAGATTAGAATCCAGGTGGCCATGATGACTCCACATGGTCTCCAGTCATCCGTGGCGGCAGCGATGGATCCTCTGAAAGCCCTCGGCGCACATCTCTCTCAGCAGCTGTCGGCTGCGGCAGCTCTGATAGGAAAAAAGACCGGCACTCAGAGCCTCTCCATTGAGACAATGAAGCAAGGTAAACTACCTCTTCCCAACGGCATCCAGACCTCTCTACCTGCAGGACTGGGCTCCATGAATTCTAAAATAGACATTTTGAAGGGCATTCCAGATCTGGCCAGCCGTTTACCGGCACTACTGCCACAGTCGGGCGCCGTAGGTTTCCCCAGCACCTTCAATGGTGTCCAAACGGGGAATGACTCCTCCAAAAAAGTGAAGACGAAACTGCTGAACCTGCCGCCAGAATCAAAAAATGGGGACTCGTTGTACAAGCACAAATGTCGGTACTGCGGGAAGACTTTCGGCAATGACAGTGCTCTCCAGATCCACTTGCGTTCTCACACCGGAGAGAGACCTTTCAAGTGTAACATCTGTGGAAACCGCTTCACGACCAAAGGAAACCTCAAAGTGCATTTCCAGAGACACAGGGACAAGTACCCTAACATCAGCATGAACCCCCATCCTGTGCCGGAGCACCTAGACAATATTCCCACCAGTAGCGGCATTCCCTTTGGCATGTCCGTGCCTATAGATGAGTCAAACCTGACTGAAATCAAGCCTATACTCGCCCCTCCAGCAGCAGCAGGGTTCCACCCGTCGCCCATACCGGCCTTCAAGACGACATTTGATGGCTTTGGAGGGGAATCGTTTACCCAGAGACCATCCCCATCGACAAGTGATTCCTCCACATCTGTTTCCTCACATGTGTTTGGCCAAGAGGCGGGACTGGATGCCAGTCAGAAGGATGCTAAAGAACTATTTGGCGCGCTGCATCACATGAACGGCAGCGCCCACCCAGGAGATCAAAGCTCTGGAACAGCCAAACTCCAGCAGATGGTGGACGGCCTAGAAAAGAGGACCAACGACCCCAATGAATGTGTGATCTGCCACAGGGTGCTGAGCTGCCAGAGCTCGCTGAAGATGCATTACAGAACACACACGGGCGAGAGGCCTTACAAGTGCAAGATCTGCGGCCGTGCTTTCTCCACCAAGGGTAACCTCAAGGCCCACTACGGAGTGCACAGGGCTAACACTCCGCTGAAGATGCAGCACTCCTGCCCCATCTGCCAGAAGAAGTTTACCAACGCCGTAGTTCTGCAGCAGCACATCCGCATGCACATGGGCGGGCAGATCCCCAACACCCCGATGCCGGAGAACCAGTTTGAAGCAGCAGAAGCGATGGAGTCATCCCTACCGGAGGAGAAGCCTCTGGACACCAATGGTTTCACTGTAAACATGGATGATCACGAACCCCAGAAACCGAATGACACCTCTGATTCTCTCCCGCCTGGTGCCGAGGAACAACCAAAGAAGCACGCCGCCTCCGCCGTGTTCTCCAGCCTAGAAGTCCTGAAGAACCTCACCTCTTCTCTTGCACTGAAACGACAGAGTAGCACAGCTTCGGAGAGCGAGGGAACATCCAAGGAATCCCCGTCGGCTCCTCAGGAGCAGGAATACCAGAGCACCCGCAGCCCCGCAGTTTCTGACTCTGCCACGTCCTTTCAGTCATCTTCCCCCGCCAACAACATGAGCAGCAGCAAGTCGCCTCAGTCTGCTGCTGATGAGTTTGTCCGTGCTGGGTCAAAACCAGAGTCCGATGGTGGGACTCAAGATGGAAATGAATCGAGCGGAGCCCTCGACCTCACGGCTTCCAGCAACTTTACATCCAAAGTGATCAAAGAAGAACCCGGCGTGTCCTTCACAAACGGAGACTACGGTGAGTTGATTAGAAGAAAATTTTAAATATTTGTTGAGGCAGTCTTGTTGAAGGCTTTTATCTAATGGTTCCTCTTTGTATCAGCAGCTACCAGTAACCTGCCTTTCATGAGGACACCATCGAGCCTGGCCAGTCTGGAAATGAAGATCCCTCCAGAGAATCCTCTGGGACCTCATGGGCTGTTCAGCTCCCACATGCCTCAGGGAACGGCCGTGCCGTCCTCCGTCTCCGCCGCACCGCGACGATCCACCAAGCAGCACACGTGTCAGGCCTGTTGCAAGAACTTCTCGTCAGCCAGCGCCCTGCAGATCCATGAGCGCACACACACAGGCGAGAAGCCGTTCGCCTGCAACATCTGTGGCCGGGCTTTCACCACCAAGGGCAACCTGAAGGTCAGTCAGCTTGGCCTAACTTGATGTCTTGTGTGTAGTTTGGTATATAATGCTGCTGTATGAATAATAAGATGCATATTGATGGGACTTTGTTTTCCAGGTGCATATCGGCACCCACATGTGGAACAACGCATCGCGGCGTGGTCAGCGCCTGTCCCTGGACAATCCCATGGCGTTGATGGCGATGAGCTCCGAGGCCAGCATGCTGCCCGAAGTGATGCAGGCGCCTAAAGAGATGGCCGCTCCGCCGCCGATGAACTTTGACCCGTCTCTGTGGAACCACTACGCAGCCGCCTTCAGCGGAGGCCTGACCATGAAGACCAACGAGATTTCCGTCATCCAGGGAGGTGGAATCCCGCTCCCCGGGAGCCCCGCCGGGGGGCCACTGATCGGATCCACCGGGGGTCCGATGAAGATGGACGGGTCCCACTCAGGCCTGCCCACCAGCATGGCTGAAATAGAGAAGAACAGCTCTGACAGCGTGCCAAAATCCCAGTTCCCACATTTCATGGAGGAGGGTAAAATTGCAGTTAATTAGGCTTTTTTTTCCCCAATCCATCAAGCCAACCTGAACTCAGTCCTTGAATGTCTCCTTTGTGAATGAGGTACAATCAATATTCAGAGAAAATCTTGTAGGATTCTGCTTGGATTGGTTGGATTTTTTTTTTTTTTTCCAGTATCTTCATCGCAGCTCTGGATCCTCCTGATCTGAACCATTCTCAAGTGTTACTTTTTAGTTGAACTTAATATAACTACTGTAGTTGTATTTTATTTTATATAAATATATATGCGGGTATTTTTTTCCTGTGACTTTTTTTTCTTTTGTTTTGCTGTCTATCCAGAAGTTTGAATGTATAACTTTACTTGAAACTGCTTTAATTCAGACTTGTCTCCTTGATACTTTAGAAGGATTTTTGACTTCAGGGCATGAATTTACAAACACCATGTCTCAGTGTTACAGAATAATGGTGTAGTTAGTTAACCGTATGTGTCTAAAATGACTACTTTCCCTCCTATTGTGTGCCATAGGTTTTATGACATTTTTGTAGTGGTTAATGTCATTAGCATGTTTAATTTTGAAGGGGCTTTTTGATCAGATTGACAATTTTTTTTTTTTTTTCAGTGTCTTGTCTATTAAATCAACGGTTCAGTCGTTTTCTGATGGTATAGATTATAAAACAGGCTTTCATCTTCGTTGTGAAACAGTAGTTCATGACTCTAACATTTTGCCAAGTGCCTAATCTGAATCGTATGTGTTGCTGTTGTCTTTCACTGCACCATAAGGTCGTTAGTGAAGGATCTGTTCTAGACTGATAAATTATAGTTGTAGCATTGCTTGTTTGTCATATTTCCACCAGTTTACAAATGTTAAACCTCCCCAACCCACATATTTCACTTGTAAATCTGCAGTCAAATTTAGTTGGCTGAGCTCTGAAGGCTTTTATAGGCCTGATGTTCTCAGGCCTGCACTTTATTGAAGGTTTCAGTTACATTTAGATCGGTTGCATTTGAGTTTCACTGCTTTTCATAATGTTTGCTAAACGGGAAAAGCACAAATCAACTTTTCTTTTCTAATTTTTTTTTTTTTTTTAAACAACCACGGGTTATTTGTCCGACTTTATCTTTCCAACTTGTAGCATCTTTAATTTATTTATAATACACAAAAAGGCTTGAGTTTAGGGGGTAAGTTCTACCTCGTTTTAGATTTTAGTTTTTCCTCCACTCCCCCTACTCTCAACGCAATGCTCTGTACATTTTCCGATACATTCGTGATTGCGCGAGAATAATTTTTTTTTTTTTTCAATTCTCAACCTGCTGAGTTGAACAGTACTGAATGTATCACTGGACACTTTACACAACTCAGAATGGTCGGAGTTCTTTGAAGGCCCCTGCTGTACATTCCTTTATCGATATGCATTTGCCAAGTTGTGCCTTTCTTTAGCAAAACCATGTCAAAACTGCTTTTCAAGTTGTCTCTACAATTCAAGTAATGTTGAGCCGTATTTGGCTTGTTTACAATGTAAATGTTTTTTTTTTTCCAAATGTTTCCTTCATCTAAATGTTTTCTGATTTTGAGAAATAAAATCAGGGTGACTTTTTCAACATTTTCCTGTCATTACCTATTTGAATGCATTGTTTAGTCAGTGTTGTGGTAACCACACTTTCTATGGCAGCCCAGTCAAGTTTGAATGTATATGAAACTCCTTATTTACATTAATTCACCTTCAGATGACCGAAATAATTTGTTTTCTGTTCTCATGAAGCAGCAGCAGTTGTTATTCCTCTGCCATTTTGCATCCCCAACGAAAAACTATTTGCATCCACAACTGAAGCATGCTCTCCAATCATCCGTGTCTGTAATCCATTTTAGGTCTGGGACTGAGGCCTTTTCCTCTATAATCCTGACGTTCTACAGTCCTTGATTGTCATAACAGGACCATCATTTATTCAGGGAATCAGTAAAAGTACAGAAACACATGTTCTGTAATAACACAACAAAAACCACTTTTTTTAAATTGTTTTTAGTGGTTGGTGTATTCACACGACTCTGTGGTACCTTGTTTTTGAGGCAGTACTTCATAGTGCGCTTGTATTTTCAAAATATTCACAAAAATAAAGATTCACTCCAACATGGGACCTGGATACATGACAGAAATCTAGTACAGTAGAAAATATTGTACATAAAACTTTGGATAAACCCAAAAAATCCAGTGATCACCACCTCAAATGACAACTGCTGTGGTTAAGGTTTTTTTTTCTACGCTTACAAAAGACATTTCTCTCAAATTGTGCTCTATTTTGAAATCCATCTTCATGGGAACTTCTCCAAGATAATTCATCCATATCAAGATGCTGATTACACAGTATAATTACTGCATAGTCTGCTTTAGGCTGGTCACAGTAATAGGCCTCTCTAAAATGTGCCTTGCAACAAAAGGCATTTATTAGGCAGTCAACTATGGATTCTACAGGTCTGGGCTACAGATTTGCATTTTTTTCTTTGTGGGGGTGAAGAAAACCAGTCTGTATCTGGTGTCACCGCCATTTGCATCACAGTGCAACACATCGCCTTTGCATAGAGTCGATGGGGCTGTTGATTGTTGTCAGTGGAATGTTGGTCCACTCCTCTTCAGAGTTGCTTGGTATTGGCATTAATTTAAATATGCTGTGCTACAGGCTGATCCAGAGCACCTCCAACATTCTCACCAGATGACTGGTCCGTTTTTACGGCTTCCAGGAATTGTGCATAGATCCTTGTAACATGGGGTTAACGTTAGCATGCTACAACATGAGGAGATAGTAGTGGGTTAAAGTCATGACAATAAACCTTTTCAAGATCTTATCACTATATCTTTGTGCATTCAAACTACCTTCAAATTACCTACCTTTATTGGCTGCACCTTATACCTGCTCATACCTTAACCCCAATACCACCATGGGACTCATGGAAATAACTGATCGTGGAATGTAACTCCAACAAAAAGCCTGGATTACTGACCAACAATTGCCCAAGGGCCCAAACCCTCAGTTTTAACTGTACTTTATCTCAGTTGGTGCTTTTTTAAATTGCAAATTAGTGAGTTTCACTGCATCATCACAATATCAACAAAACAGGTTCTGCAGTATTTATCAGCTCATCTTGACACCTTCTCTTCTCCGTAGCTTTGAGCACCATGTTATTTGTTCTCATTCATCCAAAAAGTCGAGTTGGGTTTAATCAAATTAGCACAAGCTAACGAAGTTAGCTGCCTTGTGTATTCTGTTGTTTGTTCTAGAAGCATTAAACCATTTTAAAAGATATATATTTATACTTTGAGTCAAGGTTCTAGTTGTTAATACATCTAGGAATATCTCCCACAAAACTGCAACTTGTTGCTTTTACACATTAGTTTGTGTATGGACTATGGAACCATATTTGTTCATTTTGTGGTTTTTTGTTGTGCTACAACAATCCCATTGAGTTCTGGTGTTCTCTCTCATGTAGTTATGTATTTGGTGCAGGCTACAAGGCTTAAACAACACTACTCCTTGCTGCTTAAGAATTCAGAGTAAGGGCTCTGGTCTAAAGTCACTTTGAGAGACTGATTTAAATCTTTTATTTACAGATGAGCACTGGAAAAACCTCTTAAAGAACTGTAAGAAAATGTCAGTAGCTTAGACCAACAATAAAGAGGATAGACTGGTTCCCGTCAAGGTTACACAAGGTGAAATTAAGGCATATCCTGTATTTCTAGGGGGGAGGGATGGTACATTCCTCCATATGTCTGTTGTACAAACATTCCGGTTAGCCATACATGAGAATATCAAACTAATCCTGAAATCAGACAGCCAGTTCTGCCCAAGCCGGTTTGCTAACCCCTTAAAGGCCCTGGGAAGACCATCCCTCAACACTGGGGAGAAAGTGCACAGTCATAGAATGTAAGGCGACCACCCAACCACCAGCCAGGGTGTGGTTCTCTGAGGCATCTGTATATAAAATACCAACGCAAATCCCTAAGAACCATTTAGACCTGTGACATTTGACCTCAACCCTTAGATTGAGGCATGCCGTCTCTCAAATGGCAGCCTTCTGTACTCAACACTTGCTATTTTGAGTGCATAAGTGCATGAAGTGCATTAACACTGATGATGGAAATGCATTGCCCAAGTGCTCATATGGCAGTTAAAACTAGGATGGAATGATTCTAAAAAAAAAAAATAGAAATGTGATTTTTTTCTGCAGATATTTCAAATTTATTCACAATTTTCTTTGTGATTAAAAACCCTGACTTCACTTCTATGTCCTACTGAAGCCATTTTAGAAAACAATGGGCAGATTACACTGATTGGACTCCAGTACACATGGCTTCTAATTGGTGATCTCTACACGACAATCAGGTCCTAGTATAATTAGTATAGTAGAGTTAGATAATATAGTTTAGTAGACGAAAACAAAACCAGGGTTAATAAAACAGCAAAAAACACACAACTTTGATGATCTCAAGATGGCGTTGCCTAAAATTACAGTTTTCAATCTGGAAGGATAGATCGTTCAGGCCTACTTAAAGGTCAAAGGCCGCCATCTATTGAGTTGTACACTCAATAAATGTCATCTTGCCTACATGAAGGAAAAGGAGGGGCAAAACAACCTAGCAGAGATTTTTTATCTCCTTTTAGATTTTATAACAGAAACTAGCCAAAATTATGAAGGACTGAAACTGACATGATCAAAAACACATAAATGACTGACTCTGTACTAATAAAGGCCTGTATTTAATACATTTACCATTTAATTAATGGATTAAATGTATTCATTTGAGTATTATTTTCCTGACTTCTAGTCCTGCTCAGGCCATTTTAGAAAATGAGGTTTTTGATCTAAAAGGATAGATCATTCAGGTCTACTCAAAGGTCAAAGGCCACCAAAACAGCCACCAAAATTGAGTATGGAGCCCTGGACACATCTTACCTTCACTAGTCATCATCTTGCCTATATAGTGGAAAGGAAGTGACCACCAACCTAACAGAGACTTTAAACTGCTTTTAGATGTTTTATGACAAAATATCCAAAATTATAAAGGACTTAAACTGCCACAATCAAAAATAAATAAATGACTGACTGAGTACATAATGGATATTCCAGTAAAAGTCTGTATTTATTCAATTTAATTTTTAATTAATGAATTAAATGTATTTACTTGTGTAATATTTCCCCATTTATTTCCCCAAAAAGGAAATGAACAGAACCACTGGCCAACATATTACACCAAGAATAATGGGGTGGGTTCAAAGGGGCCCACAAAATATTTTTGTCCCAAGGTCCATGAAAGAGGTTCATCCGGCCCTGCTACTAATATCAATATTATAAGTAGCTGGTGAAAGAGGAAAATTATATATATATATATATATATATATATATATATATATATATATATATATATATATATATATATATATATATATATATATATATATATATATATATATATATATATATATATATATATACACACAATGGGTGGGGGGGGTCAAGGGGGCCCACAAAATATTTTTGACCCAAGGTCCAAGAAAAAGGTTGATCCAGCCCTGCTACTAATAATTAAACCCTATAATATATCAATATTATTATAAATAGCTGTTAAATCAAAAGGAAAACATGTATATAAATAACATTTTATTTTTATATAATGAGATTATTATCCAGTGACATAATCGGTAACGCTGCGTGTTTATGACTGACAGCCGCGGAGCCTCCGCCCAGCCGGAGCCGCTCCTCCAGCCCGACACCTTCCCCCCCTCTCCCCGCTACCAGCGGCCGCAGGAATGACCGACAACATCCCGTTACAGCCCGTCAGACGGCCGAAAAGAAACGACAGTAAAAACAGGAATGGGTAAGGGCGTTAACGGCGAACCGTTAACAACGGAAAACGTTTTTTTTTTTTTTTTGCTTTTTATTCTAACGTCTCCGGTTCGTGTCGGTTTCTGCTGATGTAATTGAGTGTGTTGGCACGAGCGCGTCGACCGTTGTCTTTTAACGGTTGTGGTGGAGGGGGGGGGGATATGACCGTTATTTTTTAAAAATAACGGTCGATTAGCTGTAGCATTTATATACATGCTAACGCGTAGCTTATAAAAGACAGCTAGCTAACAGCTCCGGGAGACATCCTTGTTCCGGGGTGAAGCTGAAACAAGTGCATCTAACGCCCATGTCAATATTTGCTCGGTTTGACTGGAGCTCAGTGTGCCACAGGGCAGAAAGCAGCTGTACGGCACATTTTAATATTTAACATCTAATTAATTTTACAAAATGCGTTAACTAAAAGGCGTTTTTTTTGCCTCGTAATAAATGATAATGGAGATAAGGGTGCTGAGATGCAGCCAATAGATGACCACACAGCAGCCTCTCGCGGTGACGTCATCTCCTGTCCTAAACCGCCCGGATGGAGCAATCAATAGATTGATTATTGATTGACAGAAATTGATTGTTTTTTTTAGTGATTGACATTTTACGCCATTTTACGAACCAAACAACTAATTTCAATCAATAGATTGATTATTGATTAACAGAAATAATTGGCTATTCTTTAGCGTGTTGAACAATGCACAAAAATATCAGAAAGAGAAGCGATAAAGCACAAATAAACATATAAAACACTAAAACAGTCATTTAGTAACATGATCTCTATTATATAATCTCCATTACATTAATCACCAACTATTCTGAGGCTCAATTCATTGATTTCAGTCATTTTTAAGAAGAAAACGTCCAAATTCTCTGGTTCCATCCCTTTAAATCTGATTATTTTCTGGTTTCTTTAGTCTTCTATGATAGTAAACTGGTTGTGGACTGTTTGTCTGGACAAAAAATGTCTAAATTTGGTCCAGATCCACCAGTGGAGAAGCAAAAGTGGAGAGAAATTACTGTTCTAATCCCAAAAGTTACAAAAATGTCAACGATCAGCTGGAGACTAAAGGCTATAGGTCGTGTTCTGGACAAAAAAAGACATTTTAAGTTGAATCTTCAGCTTTTGGGAAACATTGATTGACATTTTACACCATTTTATGAACCAAACAACTAATCAATTAATCGTTTCACTCATCTATAGATTAATGAACCATCAGAATATTCTATAGTAAGAATTATTGGATTAATATATTAGTTGAGTTGCTAACTTACAATAGGGGAGATAGTTTTACATCATTTTAAACTGACTATGGTCATTTTGGTGATTTTTCAACATTTTAATTCTGAATTTAATCATTTAAAATCTGAATTTCTACCTTTAAGCCTAATGAACAGTTCACCTGCCTGGTTTTCACACTCTATTTATACTATAAAACCAACTAAAATAGAATTTAAGTGGCTCATATATGAATAAGTGAACATATTTTGGCCTGTTTTAGTTGTAAAGCACCAAGGAACAATACAGCGGAATCAATTGAGGGAAAATGAATCTGACATTTAGATTTGTCACAGTAGAAAAGGCACACGTGTTACTAATAATATAAATACTAGAACCCTGAAACTGGAACACTAAATAGGATTCAGCCATCTTTATTTACTGCCTCTGAGGTAATAAAAGAGAACAATATGAGGCTGAATGACTCAAGATTACAGCAGCAAGGAGTGGCTTTACCACCACTGGACTCTAGCCTCTTATTCTATAGTAGGGCTGTTCTAATCTATCTATAGATTACTGAAATGATTGATTAGTTGATTGGTTCATAAAATGGTGTAAAATGTGGATCAGTGTTTCCCAAAAGCTGAAGATTCAACCGAAAATGTCTTTTTTTTTGTCCACAACCCAAAGATCATCAGTTTATTATTATAGAAGAAGAAAGAAACCAGGAAATAATCAGAGAAGAGAAGCTGGAACCAGAGAATTTGGACATTTTCTTTGTAAAAAAATGACTCAAATCAATTAATTGATAATCAAAATAGTTGGTGATTAACATATTATAGGCACCAAATCAATTAATCAACATAGTTACAGTAAATATATCACCTATAGCCTTTAGTCTCCAGCTGATCGTTGACATTTTTGTAACTTTTGGGATTAGAACAGTAATTTCTCTCCAGTTTTCCTTCTCCACTGGTGGATCTGGACCAAATTTAGACATTTTTAATGTCCAGACAAACAGTCCACAACCAGTTTATTATTATAGAGATTAAAGAAACCAGGAAATAATCAGAGAAGAGAAGCTGGAACCAGAGAATTTGGACATTTTCCTCTTAAAAAATGACTCAAACCGATTCATCTCTTTATTATTGCAGCTCTAGTGTATTTAGAGATGATATGATAGAGGTTATGTTGGTAAATGAATGTTTTAGTATGGTAATTTTTGTTTTTTATGCAAAATCTCTTACTGAAGTTTTTGTGCGTTGTCTTTGTCTAATAAATAAATTACTTTAGAATAGACAGTTAATTTCTGTCAATCACTAATTAATCCAATGATTTGCTCCATTAATCACTGCAGCTCTAGTTTTAAGGTGTAACAGAAGCAGTTTTCTTTCTTTTCTTTCTTCTTCTTCTCTTTTTCTGAAATTGAGCAATAGAGATGTTAGTTGTTTGGAACATAAAATGGTGTAAAATGTTGATCAGTGTTTCCCAAAAGCTGAAGATTCAACCTAAAATATCTTTTTTTTTGTCCACAACCCAAAGATCATCAGTTTACTATTATAGAGACTAAAGAAACCAGGAAATAATCAGAGAAGAGAAGCTGGAACCAGAGAATTTGGACATTTTCTTCTTAAAAATTACTCAAATCGTTTAATCGATTACCAGAATAGTCCGATGTCAAAACAAATGTGGGGTTCCTCAGGGTTCCTTTCTAGATCCTGCGAAGTTTCAGTCATCAGTTTACTATTATAGAGAATAAAGAAACCAGGAAATAATCAGAGAAGAGAAGCTGGAACCAGAGAATTTGGACATTTTCTCCTTAAAGAAACAGTTGGGGGTTAATGTAATAGTTGGCAACAAATGAATTAATCATTGCAGCTCCTGTCAGGAGAACTCCTCCATCTTTAATGAATTGTCCGTCACATCTCTCCGTTAATGTGTTGCTCGCTGCCGCAGCAAAACAGACGAAGCAGAGACGACAGGAGTCTGACAGAATAAATATTAACTTGATGTGGAAGTGGAGGGACACTCCCTGGGTTTAACCCAAACAACACATTCCATACCAGTCACCTCCTGATTAATAATTGAGCTCCTCTGTAAGTCATCAAACGTGTGATTATCAACCGAATACAGAGGCAGAGAGAAGCAGTGAGGAACATAGTTTTATGACAGTTTACTAACAGAGTTCTGACCACGTTGTTAATGCATTTATTATTACATTACATAATAATAACCCTGCAGCGGCTGGTTCTGTTAAACAACACCTCTATTTGTATAAAGCTCCTGAGGGAGAAGAAACACATTTAAAATCACTTTAATGCCGATTAATCACCAAGTATTCTGATAATCGATTAATCGATTTGAGTCGTTTTATAAGAAGAAAATGTCCAAATTCTCTGGTTCCAGCTTCTTTTTAGTCTCTATAATAATAAACTGTTTGTCTGGACATTAAAAATGTCTAAATTTGGTCCAGATCCACCAGTGGAGAAGCAAAAGTGGAGAGAAATTACTGTTCTAATCCCAAAAGTTACAAAAATGTCAACGATCAGCTGGAGACTAAAGGTTATGGGTGATATATTTAATGTAACTATGTTAATAATTGATTAGGTGCATATAATATGTTAATCACCAACTATTTGGATTATCAATTAATGGATTTCAGTCATTTTTCTAAGACGAAAATGTCCAAATTCTCTGGTTCCAGCTTCTCTTCTCTGATTATTTCCTGGTTTCTTTAGTCTCTATAATAATAAACTGATGATCTTTGGGTTGTGGACAAAAAAAGACATTTTAGGTTGAATCTTCAACTTTTGGGAAACAATGATCCACATTTTACACTTTTACAAAGACCACAACCCAAAGATCATCAGTTTACTCATAACGATTAATCGATTACCAAAATAGTTCAATGTCAAAACAAATGTGGGGTTCCTCAGGGTTCCTTTCTAGATCCTGTGAAGTTTCAGTCATCAGTTTATTATTATAGAGACTAAAGAAACCAGGAAATAATCAGAGAAGAGAAGCTGGAACCAGAGAATTTGGACATTTTCTTCTTATAAAACGACTCAAATTGATTAATCGATGATCAAAATGGTTGCTTATTAATGTAATAGTTGACAACTAATTGATTAATCATTGCAGCTCTAGTATATTTAGATTATATGATAGAGATTATGTTGGTAAATGAATGTTTTAGTTTAGTATTTGTTATTTTTATGCAAAATCTTCTGGTTTCTTTAGTCTCTATAATATTAAACTGATGATCTTTGGGTTGTGGACAAAAAAAGACATTTTAGCTTGAATCTTCAGCTTTTGGGAAACACTAATTAACATTATACACTATTTTATGAATCAAATTATGAAC
Organism: Lepturacanthus savala; assembly: GCA_030544235.1. Classification (NCBI taxonomy): domain Eukaryota; kingdom Metazoa; phylum Chordata; class Actinopteri; order Scombriformes; family Trichiuridae; genus Lepturacanthus; species Lepturacanthus savala. The sequence continues at coordinate 2,166,431 of CM060480.1, read as the reverse complement.
CATTCCAATAATCGATAGATTAATCGACTATTAAAATAGTGGTTAGTTGCAGCCCCATCACTTGGCTGCTCTACATGAGTATAACACAGTGTTAGATAATAAATGAAACAACTAAATATGAAATATATTCTTCATTTAGTCTTAATTATTAATGAATTAAAGTTAAAATGCTCATCCTCTGCCGTCAGGTGCTGCCCGTGGTCCAGATGCTGTGGGATGGGCGACTTCCGTCCCAGAACCGTGTGGCTCGGCCACCCGGAGAAGAGGGAGCAGCGGTACCCCCGGAACGTCATTAACAACCAGAAGTACAACTTCTTCACCTTCCTGCCTGCGGTTAGTGTCAGTCAAAGGTCGCCACTTCACCCCCCGAAACTGTTTAACCCCCAGAACCGCCACCCACCTCTCTAGAGGGTGGCCCTGACCCCCCCCCCCCATTCACAAAGAACGTCCTTTTAAACACAAATTTATCATTTTTGATATTAAGATATAGTTAAATAAATGCACAACACAAGTGCTGCTGAATGTGGAAAAAAAACACCCCCCTCTTATTCCTCAAAGTGGTTTGGTCCAGATGCTGTTTTCCAGGGGGCGGGGCTAGTAGCTAACGACTAATTCTGACAATTAATGAATTACAGCTAGTAGCTAGCTAAATCCAGCTAAAGATAAAAATGCAATATATCACACCACTTGTTCAAAATCAGCCTCTTTTTTTTACCAGTTTGCTGGTTAAGATCCTTAACGAGCTCTAACAATGTAAGTTACCATAGCGACAGCGACTAGGGGGAGGGTGGAGAGAGAGGAGGATTCATTAAAGATTTGACTAGTTTTACCTCATTGATTCATCATCTTATTCGCCTCATGTATAAATATAAATAAATATGGAACATTTTATTATTTTTTAATCACATTGAACAGGCTCATCCGCCATCAATGAAATGGGATTTTCACCCCTGGTCCACACATAGTGTCATAAATCTGCCTAATAAACCGATAACTGATGTAAAATAATCAGATCTGATGCCTTTACATGATTAATAAAACCCTGGTTTACCCCAAAACTCTCCTTTTGCTGCTAAACTAAGTGACTTTAATGCTATGATTCACCATGGCAACACTGCACAAACAAGAAGATGGAGAAAATAGATTTTCTCCTGATTTTCTCTGATTTTTTTCCCCGTTCATGAGCATGAATTTAGCTTTTTTTGCATCACGCCCGTTTTGTGAGATTTATTTATGCATGTGCAGATATAAAAGAAGGAAAGATGCCAGATTAATGGTGTAAATGCACTGAATAAAACTGAAAAATGTATTTAATATGAATTTAATAATCCGATAATGTCTTTTTTCTAGTATATTGGTTTATGATGACCACTAGAATAATAAAAACACTATTAGTTTATTGTATAAATGTAAATAGGCTCAGTGTAGTTTTTGATTCTGTAGTAATAAATAATTATTGTGACTAATCTGACATTAATTTTCAGATTAATTACCTAATAATGAATCTCTTTATTGTCTGAGGTGATGCACGCTGCTCATTTAGTCCAAAAACCCAAAGATCCTCTGTTTTTTTTTCCCCATTTCCTTTATTCTCTGGTAATTTTGTCCTAATTTTAACAGTCTTCATTTTATTGCTGCTGTAATATACAAGTAAATTGATTTGACTTAAAGAAGTTGGTACCAGCACATGTTTGGCATCGTTTCAAGTAGCTGTTGTTGTCTTTTCCATCAACTAATGAATCCACTAATAGATTAAATAGCAATAAATGCATTTTATCATTTGGAGAATTTGTTTTATAATACAAATCTCATATTAACGCGTCTCCGGATGCATTAACACTGTTTCTACTCCTATGATATAATAAGATATAAAACCTTTTCTGACAGAAACTGACATTTGATTTGCCTCCATTCCCATATCTGCAGAACTAGAAGGTCATCAGTCCGTGTTTCCTGACTTGTTTTACATCATCATTTGTTTTCCAGTCGTCTTAAGAACGTCTGTGTGTTTGGATCCAGACGTTGGAAGCAGCTCACGTTTGCTTTGAAACCCAAACACCGGAGCAAACAGCTTTTTTTTTGCATTGCAAATCGCCGTAGTTTTCATGTTTTCGTGCGTCGACTCTTGGCAGCGGGTTTGGAAACAAGGAACAGCGGCGAGGTTTCCCTCGCTGGTAATCTGGCACCGCGGTGGTAATGAAACGGAGCAACGTCGTAGCTCCACTATTAAATTTAAGAATGTGCAGGATAGAGCTGTGTTCAGTATAATAGAAGGCGAGTAAAGCCCAAATCCTTAGAATAATCTGTATTCCAGTGCATTGGGAACGCTGCGTTTTCTATATTGTGTTAATTATTGAATTATTTGACAGAAAAAATGAAGATTTTTCAGTTTTTTAAGTAAATATTTGAGTTTTGTTCAAAACCAATGCAGACACTGCAACAGCCTAATATCAATTTTTCTTAATTTTCTGTAAAATAATTAAAAACTTGACACGTTTTTCTGCACATTTTGATTCAGGATATAAAATGCGTTGAAACACGCTGCTTTTCTATTCAACACAACTCTACGTCACTATAATTTTAGACCAAATACAAAGATTTCTGGGTTAAATCTGTATTTGTTTCCCCTTTTAACATTAGTGGATGAATAAAAGCAGTTTGGAAAATCCTGGATTGGATTTAAATATGATTAATTTATTAGACTCGATCCATAAAATGTACTGTATTGTTCAGGATTCAGCAGCTGCAGTTTAACGAATCTAAATATTTCCTCTTTGTGCTTTTATTTTTTAAAGCTGCAGAGCTTCTTTGTTGAGCTGCAGTGAACAAAACCAGGAAATTTCAGACGATAAAGACTCAAAAAAGCACACGTGGCATGTTTAAATCAGCCGATAATGAATCATTATTTATTTAAATCCTCTGTAACAGCAAATAAATATGTTTGTCATTGCTTTGGGAAACAGTGATTGACATTTATTTGACCATTTTCTGACCAAGCAATGAATCAATCAAGAAAATATCCTGCAGATTAATCAATAATGAAGATAATTGTTAATGGCAGGTGCTTTTAGTGACTCAGTTAATGGAAGTGCACAAATATAATAATAGAAAATATATTAATATATCTAATAAATGCATTAGGACAGTCCTTTGTTTCTGTGTCTAACAGCAGTTTTAGGATCATTTGGTTTAATTGTTGAGTGTCTGTAGCATCAAATAACAGAATAATGATCCTATAGGCATCAAGGAGTTGAGTTAAAGTGAGTAAATAAACTGAGGAGTCGTGTTTTTAAAGCCGTCGTGATAAATGAAGGTGAAACGGATCCTTTACATAAGCCTGAAATCACGTTCCAGCTCCTCACGTCAGTTTTATTGATTGTTTTATTACGTTTCATCTGCAGGTCACAACAACAGATGATGTCAAATACGTTTAGAATCTGTCAGGAATGAAAAATAAATAGATTTAAAGCAGCGGTTCCTAAAGGAGAATCATTTATTTCCTCTATAAGAGAATATAGGACTGATATTATTTAAAATACATGAATAAATTATTTAATTTAGAAGTATTTATTTACTATTATTTGTTTTAGTATTTTTCATCTGCAAATTAATTTATTTAATTTAGAATTTTATTTCCTATTTTATATAATAAGGTGAATATGAATAAAGTGAGCGAATAAATAAATAAATTATATCAATAAATAAAATAGAAAAACAAATCTAAAATAATACATACATTAATTTTATGATTTAATCATATTTAAAATAAATAAGAACATTTCCTGGTATATTTATTTATATACTGAGGCATTAATATATTTATTTCCTATTATTTGTTTTATTTTTCATCTGCAAATTAATTTATTTAATTTAGAATTTTATGTCCTATTTTAAATAAATAATAAATAAATAAATAAAATTATATCAATAAATAAAATGTAAAATAATACACAAATTTCTTTTAAGATTTAATTATATTTATTGATTTTTCATCTGTGAATTTATTTATTTTGAATTTTATTTCCTATTTTATATAGTAAGGTGAAAATGAATAGAGTGAATAAATAAATAAATTATATCAATAAATAAAATAGAAAAACAAATCTAAAATAATACATAAATTAATTTTATGATTTAATTATATTTAAAATAAATAAGAACATTTCCTGGTATATTTATTTATATACTGAGGCATTAATATATTTATTTACTATTATTTGTTTTAGTATTTTTCATCTGCAAATTAATTTATTTAATTTTGAATTTTATTTAGTTAGTGAATAAATAAATAAACAAAATTATATCAATAAATAAAATCTGAAATAATACACAAATTTCTTTTAAGATTTAATTATATTTATTTATTTTTCGTCTGCAAATTAATTAATTAATAATAATAATTTATTTATTTATTTTGAATTTTATTTCCTATTTTATATATTAAGGTAAAAATTGAATAGGGTGAGTGAATAAATAAATAAATAAATAATATTATATCAATAAATAAAATAGAAAAACAAATCTAAAATAATACATAAACTATTTTTATTATATTTAAAATAAATAAGAACATTTCCTGGTTTATTTATTTATTTATATACTGAGTCATTAACATATTTATTTCCTATTATTTGTGTATTTTATTTTTTATTTCATATACTGGGATGGAAATGCAGAGAAAAGAAAGAGGATGAATATATGAATGAATAAATACATTTAAAAAATAAAATCAAATGAATGCATTTATCTGCAAAAACATACACAAATAAATATATTTAATTTAATTAAACACATGCATTTAATGAATGAATGAATGAATTAGTTGTTCAGTCCGTTTCATTCCCTCAGGTTTTCTGACACGTTTTAAAGCATAAATCCTATGAGACGGGGTCCTGGGTCTGGTTTTTGGTGAGTTTAAAGCTCCTTAAATTTCACTTTCCATGTCACTGATATATATTTCTTTGTCTTTTTGCTGCCAGGTCCTGTATAATCAGTTCAAGTACTTCTTCAACTTGTACTTTCTGCTCTTGGCCTGCTCCCAGTTAATCAAGGAGCTGCGTTTAGGTGCCCTCTACACCTACTGGGTCCCTCTGGTATGTGGAATTTCACAAAGCTCCGGAATTAATTCGGCTGCAGCTATTTTACTTTATGTATTTTACTTTATTTAAAAGGGTCTCGTCTTGGCTATCACCATCTTGAGAGAGGCGGTGGAGGAAATCAGATGCTACCTCCGAGACAAAGAAGTCAACTCGCAGATTTACAGCAAACTCTCCACAAGAGGTAAAAGATGAAAACATCGCTTCCTATTTCTCAGCGTCGGCGGCTGTTAACTGTAGGAGGCTGGTCCTGTTAAACCTTACTGGGGCTCGGGGAAATGGTGGGTAATTCAAAGCAGGGATGTAAAAGTACACATAAGAGGCCTTTTGGTATAACGTGCTACCAGCAATAAAAAGCAGGAGACCTCTTGTGGTTTCCATCACTTTGCCTCTTTGATGTGGCAGCTTGTTTTACCCATAAACACAATGACCGCTCGCCTCCGTGATAGCGGCCCCCGTGCATATCTCCTGGTTTATACCAACTTTACAAAGCCATAGGAAGAAGCTGTTTGGCTTAAGTTATGTTAAACCGGCTGCTTAGCAACACAGGATTATTACCATAAAAGCTGTTTTATACCAATCAAAATTACACTTTTGGGTTTTTTTTTATTTCTCTTTTGCAATGAGTCGCTAAACTCCCATGAAGCCCTAATGCGTAGCAATATTAATGTGCTTTAATGTCTTACATATGCAAAGCCCAGAGGTCGTGGCAGAGGTCAGGGGGGTCAGTGATCTCTTCCAAACAAATTTGCCCGTTCATTCCAAATGGAATGAGAGAAAAAGGGCTCAACTCCCCCAGCATTCTTTCAAATCTGGACGGAAAATTACTTTCCCAAACTCACAGCAGACGCCCGAAAGACAGTGGACGACAGAAAATAGACATTCCTGTTAGTTCTGTTTGATTTATGAAGCTAGTTTATCTTTAGGAATGCTTTAAAATCCTAAATGTTTAATAGAAGCTCAGGATTTAATGCAAATTTAACCTGAATTCACCATCATAATCATAATTCTAATGATAATTTGGTGTAAATTATGTTCCAAACACTTGATTTGCTTTAAAATGTTGCAGCAGCATTCAAACAAGGCTTTAAAATCCTAAATATTTAATAGAAGCTTCAGATTTAATGCAAATTTAACCTGAATTCACCATTATAATTATAAGGATAATTTTATGTAAAATATGCATCAAACACTTGATTTGCTTTAAAATGTTGCAGCAGCAGTTAAAAAAGGCTTTAAAATCCTAAATGTTTAATAGAAGCTCAGGATTTAATGCAAATTTAGCCTGAATTCACCATCATAATCATAATTCTAATGATAATTTGGTGTAAATTATGTTCCAAACACTTGATTTGCTTTAAAATGTTGCAGCAGCAGTTAAACAAGGCTTTAAAATCCTAAATATTTAATAGAAGCTTCAGATTTATTGCAAATTTAACCTGAATTCACCATTATAATCATAATTATAAGGATAATTTGATGTAAAATATGTTCCAAACACTTGATTAACTCTAAACTTTTGCAGCAGCAGTTAAAAAAATGCTTTAAAATCCTAAATATTTAATAAAAGCTCAGATTTAATGCAAATTTAACCTAAATTCACCATCATAATCATAATTATAAGGATAATTTGATGTAAAATATGCAGCAAACACTTGATTAACTTTAACCTTTTGCAGTAAGCAGTTAAAAAATGCTTTAAAATACTAAATGTTTAATAGAAGCTTCAGATTTATTGCAAATTTAACCTGAATTCACCATCATAATCATAATTATAAGGATAATTTTATGTAAAATATGCATCAAACACTTGATTTGCTTTAATTTTTTGCAGCAGCAGTTAAAAAATGCTTTAAAACTTTGCTCTATATTTCAGGCCAGATGAAGCTTAAAAGCAGCCACATTCAAAAAATGCTTTAAAATCCTAAATATTTAAATAATAGCTTAAGATTTAATGCAAATTTAACCTAAATTCACCATCATAATCATATTTATAAGGATAATTTGATGTAAAATATGCACCAAACACTTGATTTGCTTTAAAATGTTGCAGCAGCAGTTAAAAAAGGCTTTAAAATCCTAAATGTTTAATAGAAGCTCAGGATTTAATGCAAATTTAGCCCGAATTCACCATCATAATCATAATTTTAAGGATAATTTTATGTAAAATATGCATCAAACACTTGATTTGCTTTAATTTTTTGCAGCAGCAGTTAAAAAATGCTTTAAAATACTAAATGTTTAATAAAAGCTTAAGATTTAATGCAAATTTAACCTAAATTCACCATCATAATCATAATTATAAGGATAATTTGATGTAAAATATGCAGCAAACACTTGATTAACTTTAAACTTTGCTCTATATTTCAGGCCAGATGAAGCTTAAAAGCAGCCACATTCAAAAAAATGCTTTAAAATCCTAAATATTTAAATAATAGCTTAAGATTTAATGCAAATTCAACCTGAATTCACCATTATAATCATAATTATAAGGATAATTTGATGTAAAATATGCACCAAACACTTGATTAACCTTAAACTTTTGCAGCAGCAGTTAAAAAATGCTTTAAAATCCTAAATATTTAATAGAAGCTCAAGATTTAATGCAAATTTAACCTAAATTCACCATCCTAATCATAATTATAATGATAATTTGGTGTAAATTATTCACCAAAGACTTGATTAACTTTAAACTTTTGCAGCACTAGTTCAAAAATGCTTTAAAATCCTAAATGTTTAATGCAAATTTAACCTGAATTCACCATTATAATCATAATTCTAATGATAATTTGATGTAAAAACATTGTACCAGAGACTTTATTAGCTTTTAACAGCATCAGCGTTGATAAAATGCTTTAAAATACAGATTTATTATAAACTCGTCATTAACTGTAAACTTGCTGTGTGTTTTCAGGAACTGTGAAGGTTAAAAGCAGCAGCATTCAAGTCGGGGACCTTATAATCGTGGAGAAGGTTTGTTAAACGATTGTCTCGTCCACATCTGTGAATAGTTGTGCTTTTTTTAGGACTCGTCAAGCTGCCGTTTATATGACAGCGGATAATGAGGAGGGGGGTTGTTAATCTCCTGTGCTCCACCAGTGACTGAGGTGAAAGGAGTTAGTAAAGATTTTGTAATCTCGTGATCAATGCTGAGCTTCAGCCTGTCAAACCGCCGAGCCCAAATGCCTATAATTAGATCCTAAAAAGGCCAAATTCGCTTATGCAGCGTTCGTCGATATGTTTGCAGCTGTTTTAGAATATCCGCGCGTTCCGTTGCCGTTTTCCTCGTGGATTCTCAGAGGTCTCCGCTCGTGAAATACGAGACGTGGGTCCTGTCTTCAGTTTCCAGGCGAGGGCTTCTCTGTGAATCGCTCATTTGAAGGCAGCTGAAGGAAAGGTCACACATGTTGTCCCACACGTTTCACTAATATGACTGAGTGATTCAGAGCTATGCAGGTTACGATGCAACCAGCAGCTCAGCAGAGAAATCGGTGCAGTTCTGGAGTTTAAGCTCATAAAAAAACACCCAATAACTTAAATTAAAGATATTGTTATTAACATATTTGGTCTGAATTTTAATGAAATGAGTAAAAGTTCCCTTTGATATTATTAATAACGAATGAGAAGAATTAGTTTTAATATTTATTACCCAAAAATCTGAGTTTCTCTGTGGATTGATCATTAATCGGAAACTAATTCATTGATTTGAGTCATTTTAAAGAAGAAAATGTCCAAATTCTCTGGTTCCAGCTTCTCTTCTCTGATTATTTCCTGGTTTCTTTAGTCTCTATAATAATAAATTGATGACTGAAACTTCACAGGATCTAGAAAGGAACCCTGAGGAACCCCACATTTGATTTGACATCAAACTATTTTGGTAATTGATTAATCAATTTGAGTAATTTTTAAGAAGAAAATGTCTAAATTCTCTGGTTCCAGCTTCTCTTCTCTGATTATTTCCTGGTTTCTTTAGTCTCTATAATAATAAACTGATGACTGAAACTTCACAGGATCTAGAAAGGAACCCTGAGGAACCCCACATTTGATTTGACATTGAACTATTTTGTTAATCGATGTGTCTAGATTAAAATATATTTCATGAACACTGTTTTCAGTCAGTAATGCACTGTTTTTGTGTATTGAAACAAATGAACCTTAACTTTCTCCTTTACTTTTCAACAAAACGGCTTTCTGTTGCAACTTAAAACTCGCTTTTAGAACGATTAATCGATCAGTTGACAACTATTATTTTAATCACCAACTATTTTAATAATCGATTTTAGTCATTTTTAAGTAGAAAATGTCCACATTCATGATTATATCCTGGTTTCTTTAGTCTCTATAATAATAAACTGATGACTGAAACTTCACAGGATCTAGAAAGGAACCCTGAGGAACCCCACATTTGATTTGACATCAAACTATTTTGGTAATCGATTAATCAATTTGAGTCATTTTTAAGTAGAAAATGTCCACATTCATGATTATTTCCTGATTTCTTTAATCTTCTATAATAATAAACTGATGATATTTGGGTTGTGGACAAAAAAAAAGACATTTTCACCATTTAATGAACCAAATAAAATCGTTTCAATAATCAATTAATCTATTATCAAAATAGTCGTTAGTTGCAGCCATAATATCATTTTATATATTATATGTTCAATATACAGGGAAATACACACAGCCTGTATTTAAAAACTGCCTTTAAAACAAGCCGTTAGCGTTTCCGTGAAGTTGTGATGTCACAACTACACAGCCACAGACGACCTGTTCTTTCCAAAGCTGCAGAGAGAAGCTAGAGAGGAGACCTGAAACTGAATTTATGAATGATTTTAACTACTTAAAACCACAACAACTGTCTCTGATTAGTTAAAACTTCATATAAAACCCAATAAAAGTGTTAAATTAGAGACTTTGAAGCTAAATCTTTAGCGCTATAACACACTCCTTATTCATTTCTGGGAAAGCTTTCCACATGAACTTCCAGGAGCTTTTTGAGTAGGGGGGGGGGGACCAGGTCAGACCTGGTCAGGGTCCTGGTCGTCAGGGTCCTGGTCGTCAGGGTCCTGGTCGTCAGGGTCCCGCTCAGGCCACGACAGGATGATTTGCTGCAGGCTCTTTAGGTTTTGACTGAGTGACACATGAAAAAAAAAGTGTCGCCTACAGTTAAAGGAGGAGGAGGAGGATCAGGAAGTGATGTTGATGTCGTGTTTTTCTTTCTGCTTCTCTTTGTAGAACCAGCGTGTTCCCGCTGACATGATCTTTTTAAGGACCTCTGAAAGAAATGGTAAACATCTGCGGGTCATTCATCCAGATCTCCACAACAGGGCTGCCGGGGAAGTGGCTTGTGAGGCGCTGAGGTGCAGGGATTAGCCCTGAGCCAGGACAGGAAGTCCTATAATGTCTAAAGTGTAATTGGGTCCAGTACTACACTATCACTCAGAAAAGTGGGAGACTCGCTCCATGGATTTTGTCTTTCAAATGAGACGATAAACGAGAAAAAAAAAAAAAACTGGACGACGCTTCATCTGAATAACCAAATAGCTGCGTTTCAGGTGTTTATTTGCAAATATACAAACCAACAAACCTCCCCCAGAAAAAAGAAGAATCATTTATTCTCATTATAATAAGTAAAACAATGATAGGACTGCCATATTTAAATAAAACCCCACATGTTTATTTCCTATTATTTATTTCAGTTCAGGCAGATTTATTCCTCCATAATTTCTGTTATAAAACATCTAAATCTGACGTCCGTGGTCTAGTTTCGGTGAGTTTTACGGCTTCCGAGACATGAAAATAACCACTGAAATAAGGAAATTCTCGATGCACGTTGTTGTTGCTACGTCTTCCTGTTGCGGGAAGAAAAACAACAGCTTTGTTTTACTGGAAATAGCGCCGCTCGGTTATCTCTCTTCCATGTGGAGGCCATTAGGTCAATTATGAACAGCCTAGGCCAGGATTGGGAGTTTTTGGGCAGGATGACGCATGCGGGGCGGTAGGGGGGACGGGGGGGGGATGGGCTTTGATGGGCGCCTGTTTGATCCCAACTCAAAAACCCATTCACAAAAGTTGCTTCTAATCATTTGTGACCCAAGTAGCTTGATAGTCCTGTTTTAAATATGTATTCAAGAAGTGGAAATTAGCCTGAAAACGGCCACTTCTGTCCCAGTTTGAGCCCGACTCACAAAAGTTGCTTCTTAAGACTTAAATAGTTTAATTTATGTGTGTTCAAGTCACTTCTAAAACCTCATTCACAAAAGATGCTCACGTAGTTTCATAGATATTTTTAAGAAGTGAAAATATGTGTTAGAACAACCACTTATATCCCTGTTTGATCCCTGATAGTCCTGTTTTATATGTATAGTCAGGAAATCTAAATATATGTTAGAACAGCCACTTATATCCCTGTTTGATCCCATAGTTGCTTCTATTCATATGTGACTTAAATAGTTTAATAGTCCGAAATTGAAAATATATGCTCGAACAGCCACTTCTGTCCCTGTTTGAACCCAAAACCCATTCACAGAAGTTTCTTCTTCAGATTCAAATGCATTATATTTGTATTCAAGAAGTAAAAATGTAGTGATAATAATAAGTTTATCTTTATTATATAGCGGCTCTTTTTCTTTTTAAGTGCTTGGCCACACAAAGCCAAAGCAGGATACTCCCTCAGAAGGCCATAAAACAACAGGAAGCCAAACAAAAGCGAAATTAAGGTTGAATTTAAAACAAGAAGACAGAAGAAAAAAAAACAGCGGAGCGCCGACAGAAGGGCAATGAAAGATGAAGCCCATAAAAGACAATAAAAGAAAACAAATAGGAAGAATAAAAGGCAGTAAAAAGTCTCCCTAAACAGATGTTCCGTCTGAAGCTGAACGCCTGTCTGCTGTTGCCCCCTAGAGGACGAGCGTGGAACTACACTTTCAGCTTTTCTGCTTCCTCTCAGGCTCCTGCTTCCTGCGGACTGACCAGCTGGACGGGGAGACGGACTGGAAACTACGCCTCCCGGTGGCCTGCACGCAGCGGCTGATGACCGCCGCCGTGAGTCATTAAAAGAGGGGAGAGGAAAAAAAAAAAAGGATGCGGCAGGGATCGCACGTTTGCGACGTGCCGCGCCCTCGCAGTGCGATGGAGGGGGCGTCGGCCTCGGCCTGTCATTAGGCCTGAGGAGTCATTTAAGTAAAGAGCAGGGCGGTCCGCTCGTCTCCCAGCGTCACAGGTCACATATTTTTAGTTTGCAAATTGTCAGGCAGTAAACACAAACCTCAGCGTGATGCAGAATGAGTCTGAAATACTCCAGTCGATGAAATCTACTGAAGATTCTGGAAGGTTATTGTCAGGAAGAGACTTCCCCTTTTTTTTGTTGTAAAAAAACATAATTTTAGCTTAATTTCAAACAAGGTATTATTCATAATTTAGAATTTTATATGACATGTGACATAATGAGACCTAAAAGCTTAAAACATCTTAAAACAGAAGACATAATTAAGAAAATTTAAAAAATAATAAAATAAATAATAATTATAGAATTCTGACTGTTTTGTACAATTTAAGAATATATTAAATAGTAAAAAAAAATAAAGCAATAATAATATAAAAAAAAAATAAAAAAGCTAAGTGAAAATACAAAGGAAAATACCCTAACCCTGTATAAATAATAATTATAAAAATAAAATTTAAAAACTGTAATCCCCCCCAAAATAAATAAATAAATAAATAAATTGGAAAAAAATGAATAAAAAATAAAGCAATAATAATATAAAAAAGCTAAGTGAAAATACAAAGGAAAATACCTTAACCCTATATAAATAATTATAAAAAAAATAAAATTTAAAAACTAATAATGTTTTAATAAAATTTTTAAAATTGACCCCCCCAAAAAAATAAATAAATAAATTGGAAAAAAAATGAATAACATAAAAAATTAAGTAATAATGATATAAATAAAATAAAAAAGCTAAGTGAAAATACAAAGGAAAATACCCTAACCCTATATAAATAATTATAAAAAAAATAAAATTTAAAAACTAATAATGTTTTAATACATTTTTTAAAATTGACCCCCCCCCAAAAAAAATTAATTGGAAAAAAAATGAATAACATAAAAAATAAAGTAATAATAATATTAAAAAAAATAAAAAGCTAAGTGAAAATACCCTAGCCCTATATAAATAATAATTATAAAATCAAATTTAAAAACAGTATTAATTATTTCCAATTTTTAAAATTGAAAATCCCCCCGCAAAAAATAAATTGGAAAAAAATTAACATAAAAAATAAATCAATAATAATATATATATATATAAAAAAGCTAAGTGAAAATACAAGGAAAATACCCTAACCCTGTATAAATAATAATTATAATTTAAAAACAATAATAATTATATAACATTTTTAAAATTGAAAATCCCCCCAAAAGAAGAAATAAATTGGAAAAAAAATAATAACATAAAAAAAGATAAGTGAAAATAAAAAGGAAAATTGAAAATACACCCTAACCCTATATAAATAATAATTATGAAAAACTACAATTTAAAAACGGTAATAATTATATAGAATTAAAAAAAATCTAAGTGAAAATACAAAGGAAAATCCCCCCCCTAAAAATAAATAAATAAATAAATAGGGAAAAAATGACTAATATAAAAGAAGGTCAATATCTCGTCTTAGTTAAAACTTCAAGTAAAAGGAAAAGTGTAAAATATGTGACCTTTAACCTGCAGTTGAATCTCTTTAATACACTTTAACTAAATGAATCAATAGAATCTGCTCAAGATTGTGAAGGTTTATTCCAAATGTTCGTCTCATTGATTAATTAAACCTATAAATCAATATAAAGATCAAACGCTCCATGTAATTCACTGTTTCCTTTGAGGCTCTCAGAGCTAATCGCTGCTAAATGATAAACTCTCATATAACTGTGGCTCGTTCTTGTCTCACAGGATCTCCTCCAAATCAGATCTTACGTTTATGCAGAAGAACCGAACATCGACATCCACAACTTCATCGGAACTTTCACCAGAGTCAGTTCTTATTTTAATATTCAGAGGGAATCTAATGCATCTGGAAGCGAAAAACTGACTTTTGCTTTTAATTTTCACGTGTTGCAGGAAGATGGAGATCCTCCAGTGAGTGAAAGCCTGAGCAGTGAGAACACCCTGTGGGCCAGCACCGTCGTTGCATCAGGTAAAAAAAAACAGAAGCTTTAAAAGAAAAAATCAATGAATTTTAAAATAATACCTGAAAAAAGTCTTGAACTTTGATATCTGGGTCATTCTAGAACCTTGAATTTAGATAATTGACCCTAAAATGTGGTGAAGTTGGCTCAGTATTGGTTATTTTCTTGACATTTAAGCTTTTAACATTTAATCTTAAGTAAATTAAGATTGTAGTATACATAATCATAGTGTTATATACTATAGTAAATATATATATATATATATATATATATATATATATATATAAGTTTCCTTAACATTTTACCAGAACTGGAATGTCATTCTCTGTGTTAGGGACCGTCTGCAAGTTACACGTTTCAGTAAGAATTTAATTTATTGATGAAAAATGTGCAATGAATTCAGAATTTTATATGACATGAGACCTAAAAGTAAAAAATGATGACGTGCATACACAGATTAAAACAGAAGATCAAGACATAGTTAAGAAAATAAAAAAATAATAAAATAAATAATAAATTATAAGACTATTTTTGCAATTTAAGAATATAGTAAATAGTAAAAAAAAAATAAAGCAATAATAATATAAAAAAAGTGAAAATACAAAGGAAAATACCCTTACCCTATATAAATAATAATAATAAAATATAAATAATAATAAAAAATAAATAAATATATATATAATAAAAATATAAAATAATTATAAAAAAATAAAATTTAAAAACAGTAATAATTATATAACATTTTATATAGTAAATATAAAATAGTATAGTAAATAGTAAAAATAAATAAACCAATAATATAATAATATAAAAAAGCTAATTGAAATTACAAAGGAAAATACCCTAACCCTGTATAAATAATAATTATAAAATATAAATAATAATTAAACAAAATAAATAATATATATATATATATATATATATATATATATTCCCTGCTCCATTTGCTGTAGTTCATCATATTCACAATGCTCTAACTACTACAAGTGAGTTTTTACTGAAAAGAAATGTTTAAATGAACATAGAACTTGTTTAATATTCACTAAAAATCAATGTAGGTCTCATATCTACAATACCTTAACTACTACAGGGGAGGTTTTAGTGAAAAAAACATTAAATACAAATATTAATGAACAAATTAAACATGTTTTCTTTGCTTTCAGGGCTGTGAAATAAGTTTTTATTCCTGTAGAATCCTGTAGAAATAACGACCAGGAAATAGCCTGCACCGGCCTCTTTATTTTCTGATGTCACTTCCTTTTCACAACCGTTGATCCGATGACTCGTCAAACTAAAACCAAAAGAGAAAAAAAATAAATAAATAACGAGGCAATTAAGACATTTAGCTGCGGGGCAAAACGTATGGTTCTTCCACAGGAGACTGACATATGTTAGCCATTAAAGCAACTGGAAAATCTGCAATCTTCTATTCCAAATGACACTCTTCATTTTTAACAAGTCTGGGAAACATCTTCCTGGTGTTCTATGTTTTATGTTGTTTCTTTATTATATCGGCTTCAGGCGTTTTTGGTCTTTTCCGTGTTTTTTTCCCTCCGTCCTTGGCTCCAGGCACCGTGGTGGGGGTTGTGATTTACACCGGGAAGGAGCTGCGTAGCGTCATGAACACCTCCAACCCACGCAACAAGGTACAGTAGAGTAAACCCCATGACCCTTGACCTTTTACTCAAGTTATTACCCGCAGATGTGTTAATTTGCAGGGTTTTTGCACTGGAATTTACCCCCGATCGTCGGTAATTCATTTGATGTTTAATGTTCCCGTCTCTCGCAGGTGGGTTTGTTCGACTTGGAGGTGAACTGCTTGACTAAGATCCTTTTCGGGGCCCTGGTGGTGGTCTCTCTGGTCATGGTGGCCCTGCAGCACTTCGCCGGACGCTGGTACCTCCAGATCCTGCGATTCCTGCTGCTCCTCTCCTACATCGTGCCCATTAGGTGGGGATTTAAGATTCTCTACGTAAATCAGCCGGTGTCGCGTTACATTTAACGATAAGTCGGTCATTTTATTTGTTTTTTTTATCCTTAGTTTGCGTGTGAACCTGGACATGGGAAAGATGGTTTTCAGTTGGATGATCAAGAAGGATTCCAAGATACCCGGGACGATGGTGAGGGCGAGCACCATCCCGGAGCAGCTGGGACGGATCTCCTACCTGCTCACTGACAAAACAGGTGAGAATGATGGTTTTATGTGTACTATTACAAATTATACAAATCAATATATGTTAAACCCGGGTTTGACAAGCTTGTTAACCATTTAAAGGCTAAATATGACCATGCTATGCTATAACAAGCTATAGAGATATCTAATGGAAACAACCTATAGGGATATCTGTAGTTGTTACTATGGAAACAAGCTATAGGGATATCTGTAATTGTTACTATGGAAGCAACCTATAGGGATATCTGTAATTGTTGCTATGGAAGCAACCTATAGGGATATCTGTAATTGTTGCTAATGGAAACAACCTATAGGGATATCTGTAATTGTTACTATGGAAGCAACCTATAGGGATATCTGTAATTGTTGCTAATTGAAACAACCTATAGGGATATCTTTAATTGTTCCTATGGAAACAACCTATAGGGATATTTGTAGTTGTTGCTAATGGAAACAAGCTATAGGGATATCTGTAATTGTTGTTAATGGAAACAACCTATAGGGATATCTGTAATTGTTACCTATGGAAACAACCTATAGGGATATCTGTAATTGTTACTAATGGAAACAACCTATAGGGATATCTGTAATTGTTGCTAATGGAAACAACCTATAGGGATATCTGTAATTGTTGCTAATGGAAACAACCTATAGGGATATCTGTAATTGTTGCTAATGGAAACAACCTATAGGGATATCTGTAATTGTTGCTAATGGAAACAACCTATAGGGATATCTGTAATTGTTACTATGGAAACAACCTATAGGGATATCTGTAATTGTTGCTAATGGAAACAACCTATAGGGATATCTGTAGTTGTTGCTAATGGAAACAACCTATAGGGATATCTGTAGTTGTTGCTAATGGAAACAACCTATAGGGATATCTGTAGTTGTTGCTAATGGAAACAACCTATAGGGATATCTGTAGTTGTTACTATGGAAACAACCTATAGGGATATCTGTAATTGTTACTATGGAAACAACCTATAGGGATATTTGTAGTTGTTGCTAATGGAAACAACCTATAAGGATATCTGTAATTGTTACTATGGAAACAACCTATAGGGATATCTGTAATTGTTGCTAATGGAAACAACCTATAGGGATATCTGTAGTTCAGTTTTAACTATAGGAATAACAAAAGACCAAATCTATTTGTTTATCTGTTCTCTTAAAGTGGAGGCGTTTCAGTAACGTCGTTTTACCACAATCAAAACTGTAATTACATTCAGATTAAGAAGAACCCAAGTAACAGAATCTAGAAGTAGGTGTAGCCCAAATAACCAAATCCAGAACAATCTCATAGAAACAAATCCTAGAAATTGTAATAGTTTTAACATTCAAGCCTTTTGGAGGCACTATTATTCCTACTATTGGTAATTCAGTCACAGATATGTGTAATTTACCTATTCCCCATACAAACGAATGGCAAGAATTCGGTTATTTGTCCTGGGAAGATGGTAGTTTTGGATATGTGAAATACTCTGTAGGTAAAACTGACCCACACTGACCTTTAAATGTTAAAACAACATGCCATACCCAGTTTTTTTCCTCTCTGTGGCGGGGTTTCTGCTACTTATTGGACCCTTAAATCATAAAAAAAGCCCCCTCATCCACCTTCAGAGCAACACCTTCACCGGTTCACTTCCTCGGGCTTTGAGGTTGTTACCCGTCAGATTTACAGCCCTCATTCCCAATAAAATGGATCAGTCATTTCCCCCAATCCAGAGCATGATAAGGCCGCTGGGGTCAGCGGGTCAAGCTAATGTATGTACCTACGAGGGCCTTTTTTTTCTTCTTCTTTTGATATATGGGTGGGAAAGGCATTTTAAAGCGAGTGTGAGGATGCAGAGGCTGTGTGGAAGCTCTTTGACTGCACCATATGTGACCTGCTCACTTTAAGGAAACGACTAATGGTTATAAATACCAACAGTGAAATGTGTAAGAGGTAAAACCCTCCCACAGCTACTGACACTAGAGTTGATATCCAAACTTTAATAATGCCATATTATCTGAATATGCAATATTATTAGGCTTGAAAAACGCATAGTGATAAAAAATAGTTTGACCACTTGATTTAATACATATTAAATAAAAGCTTGATTTTATTTTAAATATTTTGGGGGAATTTTATGCTAATTAAAATGGGAAATATGGTGTTTATGAGCCAAAACCTTGGGTAAAACTATCAATATTATATTCAAATATTTTCTTATTGTATTGATGATGTGGATTATAACAATATATATTGATATTTATATTTTTTTTATTTATAATTATATATTTTTATAGCCCAGGCCTTGTATGTCTATTTATTTATATGTAAATAAATTAATTAATTCATAAAAAATGTAAAAAATAAATAAATACAATGAAAAAAAATTAAACGTATTTAAATTATAGCAAAAAAAAAAACTTTTTACACAAACCTTGGGTAAAACTATCAATATTATATTAAAATATTTTCTTATTTTATTCATGATGTGGATAATGACAATATATATAGATATGGTTTTATAGCCCAGGCCTTGTATGTCTATTTATTTATATGTAAATAAATAAATTAAAATTAAATACATTTTACATTTTTTTTATTTATTTACATTTATTTATATGTAAATAAATTAATTAATTAATTGAAAAAAATGTAACTACATTTACATTTTTTATTTATTTATATGTAAATAAAAGAATGAATTAATTAAAAAATGTAAATACATTTGACATTTTTTAAATTTATTTATATTTATTAATATGTAAATAAATTAATTAATTAAAAACAATTAAATACATTTTACATTTTCTTTTATTTACATGTATTTATATGTAAATTAATTAATGAATTAAAAACAATTAAATACATTTGACATTTTTTAAAAATTTATTTACATTTATTTATATGTAAATAAATAAATAAATAAATTAAAAACAATTAAATACATTTTACTTTTTAAAATGTATTTACATTTATTTATATGTGAATAAATTAATTAATTAATTTTAAAAAACGTAAATAAATTAATTAATTAATTAAAAACAATTAAATACATTGTACATTTTTAAAATGTATTTACATTTATTTATATGTAAATAAATAAATAAATTAATTAAAAACAATTAAATACATTTTACTTTTTAAAATGTATTTACATTTATTTATATGTGAATAAATTAATTAATTTTAAAAACCGTAAATAAATTAATTAATTAATTAAAAACTATTAAATACATTTGACATTTTTTAAATTTATTTACATTTATTTATATGTAAAAAAATAATTAAAACAAAATTAAATACATTTCACATTTTTTAAATTTATTTAAATTAAATTTTAAATTTATTTATTTCATTTTTTATATGTTAATTAATTAATTAATTAATTAATTAAAAAAGAATAAAAAATAAATAAAATGAAAAAAAATCTATGCATTTAAATTACAGCAAAAAAACCTGTGAAAAATAGTGTGATGTTTCTATATATCAGAAGTGGACCAAAGCTGAACTGACACTAGAGTTTTTTTCCAAAAAAATATTAATTTATTTGTATTAATTTCTATTAATGTTTTCCAGGAACTCTGACCCAAAATGAAATGGTGTTCCGGCGACTCCATCTGGGAACTGTGGCGTACGGGATGGACTCGATGGATGAAGTTCAGAGCCACGTGTTCAGCGCCTACACACAGGTTTAAAAGAAAACAAATATATATATATATATATATATATATATATATATATATATATATAATAAGCATATCAATGTATTCTCTGTCTGTCAAGGAGAGTCAACTCACATTTAGGAAAACCAAACAAAAAAAGATTGAAATTCCACAAGGTTTTGGAGCGGGGTAAAACAAACAGACGGGGGCATTGTTTTAAGAAACATATCGGTTTGTGATTATTGTTTGGTCGAATGCTTCCTGACCTCAGAGGACACTCTTTGTCCCCCTGACACCAGAGGTTAGTGAAGCAGGAAACCAGATTAGCCCACAAGCGAAGCACTGACCGGACTTCTTTAATGATGCCGCCATTAACCCCTGGAATGCACACAGCCTTCTAAAAATAGCAGCAAAGGCCGCGAACGCACAAAGCTAATTGTTCATATTTGCTTTACACATCTGGTTATCCTTAACGCAGCCACTGCACATCTCCAGTTACTAATCTGTTTTTAAACGGGTTTTTGTTGTATATATGCAATGCAACGCATGCAAACATTTTTTATTCTTCTTCTGCACGGTACAGATTATTAGTTATATTATATAACTATAGCTGCTGCCTGAAAAATCCTTGACTGTGTCTTCCATTAGAAAAAGACTTTCATAACCCTTTTTTTTCCTACTTTTTCCTGCTGAGTACATTACATTTCTGCGATTGTCTCCTCCAGCCCACCCACGACCTTCCAGCCTCCCGGGCTCCGGCAGCCACTAAAGTCCGAAAGACCATCAGCAGCAGAGTTCACGAGGCGGTTAAGGCCATCGCCCTCGTGCACAACGTGACGCCCGTGTACGAATCCAACGGCGTGACGGACCAGGCTGAGGCGGAACAGCATTATGAGGATACATGCAGGGTGTACCAGGCTTCCAGCCCTGATGAGGTATGATATATATATATAAAATACAGGCTCTAGTCCTAGAAAAGACCCAGACATCAGGCTTCATCCATGCTGATATACAGACGGGGGTTAATTAACACTTTAATCACTTTATTTAAGTCCATTACTGCAGAAAAGCTGGATGTCTAAGCATATAGTAGTGATATCTGTCAAGGTTTGAAGCAGCAAAGATCATCTCAGTATAGTTTCCACTTCTTTTCTCCAGCTCCTCTTTAAATGGCTGTTGGTGGTGACTGTATAGTTGTGACATCACAACTTCACGGAAGTCATGACTGCTTGTTTTAAGGCACAGTTTCTGTTTCTCTGTGGATTGAGTGTTTTTAAACATGGGACAGTATTAATTCACTCTCTGCTGTCATATATATACAGTAACATATATATATAGGGCTCTAATAAATCTATAAAATTGGATCATTGGAATTAAACTGTCCCTTAAAACAAGCCGTTCGGTCTTCTGTGAAGTTGTGATGTCACAATGAACATGCATATATGAGTACACACCACTCCAGTGTTCTGTCTTTAATCTGTCACTTTTCCAAGCAAGAATTTATAAAACTACTTATTTTCACTTTATTTAAAACAAGGTATTATTCATTAATTTGAATACACACACACACACACACACACACACACACACACCTATATAAATATATTCCAGTATTATTTTCATTTGTCAAGGGGGAAACGTGTTCATTAGCTTAAAATAATAGGATCAAGACATGATTAACTAAATAAAAATATTTATAAGTAATAAGTATAAAAAATACAATTTATCAATATACATAATAGTAAAACTAAAGTCAGAATAATATTTAAAAATAATAATAAAAAATCTAAGTGAAAATACAAAACCTCCCTAAAATAAATAAATAAAATTAAATTAAAAAATAGTAAAATTAAATATTCAAATAGAATAAATATAAAATATATACATAATAAAATTTAATAATAGATATTTTTTGTATAAATCTTTCCTATTTTAATTAATATGATTCTTTATTAAGTGTTTAATCAAACACTTTTTAGGATTTATCATCTTAAACCTAATCAATATAAAACTAATGTCATTATTCTAGATGTTTCTGTTAATATATGTATATTTATTTAGTGTTGGCACAGAGAAATCAAAAAATTATAATTATTTATTAGAAACATATTTATTAACTATTCATAAATATTTATATCTGTATAAATTTCCCACGTTCATTATCGCAGCAGCTTCAGTCCATCCATCATCACTCAACATAAATACATCACACACACACTCACATGCTGATAGAATTCAACTTGACCTGTTGGGAAAACTACACTTAATCTACTTAAACTTCATTTTATCACAGACAAACAGGGAAGACCCACAACAGGGGAACAGATTTCCGATCCTCCGATTTTCTTCTGTGTACATTTACAAACGGCGTTCCGCATTTACGTCCTTGATCTGTATGAATTCTTTGAACATCAGGAAGAGGGCTGCGGAATTTCGACTGGATCCATTTCCTGCGGTGTAAATACGGATTTCCTTAATGTGCTCCCCAGCCCATTGCACTCATCCCCTTTTAATTTCCCCTTTGATTGCATATTTATTTTATAGAGTCCGGTACATCTGTACGTCCGACTTAATGATTTACAACAGTGGAGCTGCTATTGTTGGTTTGTATTGTTGCTTTAAGTTACACTGGAGAGAAATAAAAGGCTTTTATTTGACTTGCTGATCCACAGAAGCTGCTGCTTTTTTTTTATCAGTTTGATGCGATCTAGATTCAGTTTGCTTTCAGGAAGTCTTAATATAGAGTCGGTTTTGGCTGTGGACATAACGCCAGAAACTGTTAAATGTATGGTTTTACCACTGAGGTCGAAACAGACATATCACCCACATAATTTACCCAAAAATACTCAATTATTCAAGTAAAAGTACAGTTTTATCAACAAAAATGTACCTAAAGCATCAAAAGCAAAAGCAGTTTTATCATTAACAAGCATGATATCATTTTAATGGAGCTTTAATATTCAAAGTACTGCATCATATTATATTATATATAACTGTATTCCATTAAGGCTGCAACTATCATTCATAAAACAGTGTAAAAACGTCGATCACTGCTTCCTAAAATGTCTTTTTGTGTCCACAACTCAAAGATCATCAGTTAATTATTATAGAAGAATAAATAAACCAGGAAATAATCAGAGAAGAGAAGCTGGAACCAGAGAATTTGGACAATTTCTTCTTAAAAATGATTCAATTGATTAATCGATTACTATTATAATAGTTTGATGTCAAATCAAATGTGGGGTTCCTCAGGGTTCCTTTCTAGATCCTGTGAAGTTTCAGTCATCAGTTTATTATTATAGAGACTAAAGAAACCAGGAAATAATCAGAGAAGAGAAGCTGGAACCAGAGAATTTGGACATTTTCTTCCTAAAATTGACTCAAATCGATTGTTTTGTCACTTTTATTGGGTTTTATATGAAGTTTTAACTAATAAGAGACAGTTGTTGGGGTTTTAAGTAGTTAAAATCATTCATAAATTCAGTTTCAGGTCTCCTCTCTAGCTTCTCTCTGCAGCTTTGGAAAGAACAGGTCTGTGGCTGTGTAGTTGTGACATCATAACTTCACAGAAATGCTAACGGCTTGTTTTAAAGGCAGTTTTTAAATACAGGCTGTGTGTATTTCCCTGTATATTGAACATATAATATATAAAATGATATTATGGCTGCAACTAACGACTATTTTGATAATAGATTAATTGGTTCATTAAATGGTGAAAATGTCTTTTATTTTGTCCACAACCCAAAGATCATCAGTTTATTATTATAGAAGAATAAAGAAACCAGGAAATAATCAGAGAAGAGAAGCTGGAACCAGAGAATTTAGACATTTTCTTCTTGAATATGACTCAAATTGATTAAATCGATTACCAAAATAGTTTGATGTCAAATCAAATGTGGGGTTCCTCAGGGTTCCTTTCTAGATCCTGTGAAGTTTCAGTCATCAGTTTATTATTATAGAGACTAAAGAAACCAGGAAATAATCAGAGAAGAGAAGCTGGAACCAGAGAATTTGGACATTTTCTTCTTAAAAATTGACTCAAATCGATTGTTTTGATAGTTGGCAACTAATCGATTAATCGATTATGAAGTCAAATACTCGCATTACATGGAAATACTACCTCAAAACTGTATTCAAGTGCAGTAGTAGGCAGTAAAAATGGGATTTTTCGTATCACTTTTTAACCTTTTTATTCCCTGTTATAATAATAATAACCAGAAGCACAACGTGATTCACTGTGTGTCGCAACCTGTACGACTTTGTCAGCTCGTAAAAATCCTGCTCATAAAAGCCATGTGGTGGCTCTGAGTCAAACCCCACCAGAAACATGGCGGATCCAGATGCTGCTGCCGTTTCCAGCTGCTGCTGCTGCTGCTGCTGCTGCTGCTGCTGCTGCTGCTGCGGTGGCGATAACCAGATCCTGAAATGCCTCCACGGTGAATATTTCTAGACTCTGACTAAGCACGGTCTGAATAAACCCGAAACCCGGATGACAAATATGACGGTAGTCAGAGCCGTCGTGACGTTAAAAGGCATAGTCAGACGACGTGCTCATTTAGTTTCCAAAATATGGACGTTTGGAACAAGGGAATCTGTGGTTTTTAAAAAAAAAAATCACAGCAGGAATGTGGTCGTTTTATTATTTCACATCTGGGTCCATTTGGCTGCTTCTGCTATTAGAACCATCAGGACACACACACACACCTTACCATTATATTAATGGATGTCTCTGTCCTGTCCTTCAGAGACGATCGAGCATAAACAATAATTTCAGCTCAGAAATGGACATCTCCTGGTTTATCAATACTCCCAAGTGCAGAAAACGCTGCAGCTATTGATTAAGGCTGAATAGTTTGTGACAAACATATTCAACCCAACGTGTCCTTGTCTGTGTTTTTTTTTCTTTATACCTCCAGTAATGGAACATCATATTCATATAATGGCGTCAGCATCATGATGATAATAACCCTGAGCACTTCTCTCTCTCGCTTTGTGCAGAAACATAAGCTAATGATCCATATTTCAGGTTTAATTTGAAGCAGAGCCCTAACATCCTGGTGTTGATAGGTGTCGCTGGTGCAGTGGACTGAGAGCGTGGGTCTGACTCTGGTGGGCAGGGACCAGTCCTCCATGCAGCTGCGGACCCCTAGTGGACAAATACTGAACTTCACCATCCTGCAGATCTTCCCCTTCACCTACGAGAGCAAGAGGATGGGCATCATAGTCAGGGTGAGTGATTTTAGGAGGTTTTTCAAAATAAAAGTCCTCTGCTTCTTGCATATTTTGTTACAGATCTGTTGTAAATATTGAAATCTATACTTATGTTAGTGGTGGCAAATCTATCTATCTATCTATAAATATCTATCTTTCTATCTAATTTACATATCTATCTATCTATAAATATCTATCTAATTTACATATCTATCTATCTATCTATCTATAAATATCTATCTATCTATCTAATTTACATATCTATCTATCTATAAATATCTATCTATCTATCTAATTTACATATCTATCTATCTATAAATATCTATCTATCTAATTTACATATCTATCTACAAATATCTATCTATCTAATTTACATATCTATATACAAATATCTATCTATCTAATTTACATATCTATCTAATTTACATATCTATCTATCTAATTTACATATCTTACTATCTATCTATCATAATTTACATATATATATATATATATATATATATAATTTACATATCTTATTTATTTGTTTTTAACTATTTATTTAAATAATAATTTATATATTCTGAATTTAATGATTAATATCCTAATATTTTTTTAATACATTTTAAAATGTATAAATCCCACATTTATATGAATTTATTTTTACAATCTTGTGTGTGAGTCTGATTTTGTTCCTGGGTGAGTCAGCACTAATTATTTACTGCTGCTTTAACTGAAAACCCTTTCAGGTTAAAACACATTCAGGTGGTGACTAACTCCAAAAACACCCACTTATAAACACGCTTGAAAGACACGAGGTTGCCTGGCAACAGGAGGGGTCACAAACATCCCATAATGAGCCCCCACCTCTGTCCGAATTGTTGTTTCAGCAGAACTCTACACTTTAAAAATAGGGATATCTGATCTTTTGTCGAATAATAAGACGACCCGCATTTTTTCAGACGGGATTTCCAGAATAAAATATCATTTAATGTTCCGGGCCAGCTCGTTAAACATCAGCGGGCCGTTGCTAGGAGACTGATTGGGACCTGACAGCAGGCTCTAACAAGACAAACAACAGGAGAGAATATATTAAAGCATATTGTCTGAGAAAAAGCTCAACTTCTACTGAACTCTGACTAACTCTGATGACTAACGGTATTTTCGTTGGCCAGGTTAGGACTCAGGAAGCCTGGGATTCAGAAAGTCGACTTCCTCGTGAAAATATTTTCAAACACTTTCTGAAACCCCTGGTGAATACCAAAATAAGTTTAAGCTTTTCTAAGCAACACAAAAATCATAAAATAAGAGCACGTGCAGCGGCGTGACTCACGTGGGGAACAAGGATCTAAATGAGTCTGGGTCAAAACACTGAGAAAGCTTTTAAAATACAGTTTTATTCAGCGTTTATCAATGAACTACAGCAAACAGAGGAGGGAAAGGTCAATTTACACCATGCAGGTTACATTATTTAATAGAAATAATAGCCGTTTAGTAGCTGATTTAATGCATTTTTTAATTAAAACACTCATTTTCATTTTATCTTATGATTTATATAAGTCAGTGACAAATAACGTTCTCAAAAACCTTTAAAAATCCAGTTTTATTCAGCGTTTATCAGCTCTCTAAATAATAATTATATATAATATTAGAATATATTTATATTTTCTATTATATATATTTCTCTGTGCTAATTTGAAATCCGATTTTAATTCTTAATTCTTAAAAACTTCATCCTACACCCTTTTAAACATGGTTATTTAGGTTGTTATAATTAAATTTATCTACATTTTGCCTAAATATTTAACATTATCTTATTTAAAATACAGTTTTAACAGCATTTATCAATGAACTATAGCAAAGAGAGTAGGGAAAAGTCATTTTGGACCATGACAGTTCCACCACTCTTTATTTATAGCAGTTTATTAGCTCATTTAATGCATTTTCTTTTAATTAAAACACTTATTTAACTTAGGATGTACATAGGTCATAGGTCAAGATGAGAATAGTCCAAAAACTTAAAAAAATACAGTTTTAAGAAGCATTCATCAGGTCTTTTTTTTACAAAAAAACATGATTTTATGTGATTTTTTTTGGTATTTTAAATATATAATTCACATAAAACTCATAGATAATGTGTTTTTAATTATTTAAAGACCATAAACTATACTATAAACTACTACTAACAGGTTTATGACCCGTATATGTGTCTAGTTATTGATTATATATCGATTTTCTAGGATGAATCGACAGGAGAAATCACTTTCTACATGAAGGGTGCCGATGTGGTGATGGCGGGTATCGTCCAGTACAACGACTGGCTGGAAGAGGAGGTAAAAAAAAAAGATTTTTTATTTTAAAAAAAACCCTGCAGATAAAATCGTCTGTGTAATTCCAGATGTTGCGTTTTTTTTTTTTTCCTCTTTGCTCTAGTGCGGGAACATGGCGAGGGAAGGTCTACGGGTTCTCGTGGTCTCCAAGAAATCCCTGACAGAGGAGCAGTATCAGGACTTTGAGGTGAGATGGAATCGGCTCGGATTTCCGAAACAAAACTCGCGCCACAGAAAATATCAACTTTTGGTTTCGATTAGGAGGAGGTTATTTCAGGGAAATTCAGGGGAAGCTCCAACACGTCACATACAGCACTGAGAGAAGAGAACTATGTCTAAATACCAACAGTAACATAGAGAAAATAAAATAAATGAGAAAAAAATGAAAGTAAATGCTTAAACACACCTTTGTATTTGCTCATAAGTGCACATGGTATGGGGTAGATGACATACATTATAATGAATTATATAAATATCTATATATAAATATATTAAGAGTATAATACAAGTATAATATATACAATCTATAAGTTAAGATATTGAATAGAAAGGATATAAAATAATAAAAAAATATGTATAAAAGATAAAATATGTGATACGAACATTCAGATATAACCCGTGGAGTCCCCCAAGGCTCCGTCCTAGGTCCTCTACTATTCAACGGTTACATGTTCCCACTACCTAAGGTTATGGAAGTTCTTGTTTTTTAACTACATTTTTTTAATTTTTCCCCTTTTAATCAGTCAGTCAGTCCTCATTAGGGTCACATGGTCTGCTGGAGCCAATCCCAGCACGTTACGGCGAGAGGCAGGGATACACCCCAGATGGTCTCACACACCATTCACACCTACGGGCAATTTAGAGTCTCCAATTAACCTCAGCATGTTTTTGGACTGTGGGAGGAAGCTGGAGTACCCGAAACTCCACACAGAAAGGTCCCAGACCCAGGACCAAGGAGGTCTTGAACCTGTGACCTTCTTGCTGTGAGGCAACAGCGCTAACCCCTGCGCCACTGTGTCGCCCCCCCCCCCTTTTAATCATTCATTTTCATGATTTTTAATCTCATTTAATTTCAATGAATCACATTTTTTCCCCTTTTTTTGTATCTTGACGCTATTAGTGTTTTATGTAAAGCAGTGTGTGCAGAGGGTGGCTGGTGTTGACACACACACACACACACACACATGCAAGGCTGATACAGTACAGAGTGTTTCGCAGCGTTTCTAAATGTCAGAGTGTGTTGTCGGGCGATTTGGGGACGACCTCTGACCCCAGCTCCACTCCACATGCATCCAGCGGTGTCCCACGCAACAGGCCAGGCCCCCACTCATTGTTTGAGCAGGGCAGGGCCGCCCTCCCCTCGTCTTCAGCCCTCCAGGCCCATGGCTGAAGTGTATAATTGTGTGTGAGCCGAGCTGGTGGGCAGCAGTGACTCACCCCGACTGAGTCACACACGGAGTTTGTGTTCCTGTATGAGTCACGCTCGGATTGTTTTCGCTTTATCTCACTCGCAATTGCCCCGGAGCCGGACAACCCCCGAAGATAGGCGTCGACCTCATTGATCGCGGTTAATGGATGTTTATTTTTTTGTTTTTTTAACACGCTGCACGCTCCGAGTCTGCAGAAGTTTTGGTCCTTTTTCTCTCTTCTTGCCGTTCTTTACTGCAGTTCCGTCCCAAATCATAAACCACAGCTGCACACGCACCGGAAATGACTCGACACCAGGGGAGAAAACGAATATTTAGAGTTTATTTAGAACTTGAGAAGCTGATTCAATGAGTCCAAAATTCAAGCTGCATGCTGCAAATGGAAATTTCCCAGATTCCCGTTGTTATTAAGAGCAAATGCATTCAACAGTTATTTGCAGCCGCCATCATTTACCTGCTATTTCCTGTTTCTGCTGTTGTTTTTCCAACATATAACACAAACACAGTGAAAATAGCAGGTAAAACTGCTGTAAATTCAACCTCGAGAGACTTTATTCAAATAAAATTTGAATGCATTGGCTATTAATTGTTTAATTGTTTGTATTATATCCATATTTTATTTATAGGACAGTGACAAATAATATTTTGCAAGATGAGAAAGTCAAAAAATCATAAAATACAGTTTTAAGAAGCATTTATCAGGTTGTCAAAATGTACATTTGTGGGATTATTTTATTTTTCTTTTGGTGCAATTGGAAAAGAATGATGAATTTTAAATATTTAATCACTTAAACAGAGTTAAACTATCTGGTACCAAGTTTTTCGGGTTAAACCACATGACATTTTTGCCCCTGAACCATAAATTATCGTGAATTTAACTTGAAGAAACCTGTAGGAACAAAATATACTATAAATATTATTTTTTATTGCTCATTTATAACTGTGCAGCTTTTTTGTAATATATAAACTTGTCTTTAACTTGTACAAATGGCACTAAACTCTATTCTAAATATTAAGTGTAAGTGCAGAAGTCCACAGCATGTGTGTTTTTGTCATGTCTACACCAGCTGGGGGCCATTTTTTTTATTTCTTTTTCTATTCCTGGCGACTTTATTGCTAAATCCGTGCGACTGCTCCCCAGGCGCGCTACGTCCAGGCCAAGCTCAGCGTCCATGACCGGTCCCTGAAGGTGGCCACGGTGATCGAGAGCCTGGAGATGGAGATGGAGCTGCTGTGTCTGACCGGGGTGGAGGACCAGCTCCAGACCGACGTCAGGCCCACCCTGGAGATCCTCCGCAACGCAGGCATTAAGGTCTCAGAGCTCGCAGTAGCAACAAAACCCGAGAAACACAACAGAAAAACAACACGGGCCACATATGGTTTTCAGATCTACCTACGTGAACCGGCCTCCTTTAAGTATATAAACCGATTTTAAAGTAACTGGAACGAGCGTCGTTGCAGCGGTTGCTGGTTGTCACACTTCAGAAATGTTGGAGCAGGTTTTTATGGAAACCAGAAAGCTGATTAGTCACTGTGGTAAAAGTTTTGGCTTATAATCCTTTGTTTTAAAGGGTCGGTTCGCTTAAATTACCAAAATTCAAGTCAGAGACAGAAACTGAGATAATAATCTGTTTGTTTGAAGCACAGGTGCCAGAATAAAGGAAACTATGCTTGAAGTTTCAGCTCTGACACAGACTCACTGATTAGAGTCTTTGATCTGCTGATTTAACTGTATTTCCTGTATTTATTACGTTGAAGGTCCCACATTTTTTCACATCTTTCTGGAGTTTTATAGAGAAAAAGCCATTTGGTTTCTGTTCTAGAGCTGCAAAAATGACCAGATGAGTTTCCAAATATTACATAAATCTCCATTTTGATGATCGATTGGAGTCATTTTTAAGAAGAGAATGTCCAAATTCTCTGGTTCCAGCTTCTCTTCTCTGATTATTTCCTGGTTTCTTTAATCTTCTATAATAATAAACTGATGATATTTGGGTTGTGGACAAAAAAAAGACATTTTAGGTTGAATCTTCCGCTTAATTAATGAATTAATTAATCATTTTATGATTTTGAATTCATAAAACCACAAATATCTTATTAGTGGCATCAAATCTAAGCATAAAACACAAGAAAAGTGTATTCACTGTATTCCATATCTAGAGCTGCAACGGTTAATTGATTAGTTGCATTAATCACCAACTATTTTGATGATCAATTTATAGATTTGAGTTTTTTGAAGAAGAAAATGTCCAAATTCTCTGGTTCCAGCAATACAGAATTTATGCCCCAAAAACTGTAATTTGTGCTGCAAAAACTAGAATTTATGCCCCGAAAACTGTCATTTGTGCTGCAAAAACTAGAATTTATACCCTGAAAACTGTAATTTGTGCTGCAAAAACTAGAATTTATGCCCCGAAAACTGTAATTTGTGCTACAAAAACTAGAATTTATGCCCCAAAAACTGTAATTTGTGCTGCAAAAACTAGAATTTATGCTCAGAAAACTGTAATTTGTGCTGATTTCTGCTACAAAAACTAGAATTTATACCCTGAAAACTGTCATTTGTGCTGCAAAAACTAGAATTTATACCCTGAAAACTGTCATTTGTGCTGCAAAAACTAGAATTTATACCCTGAAAACTGTAATTTGTGCTGAAAAAAACAAAATTTATGCAGATTTGTACAATATAAACAAGAATTTGTGCTGCAAAAACTAGAATTTATGCTCAGAAAACTGTAATTTGTGCTGATTTCTGCTGCAAAAACTAGAATTTGTGTAATTTATATCAGTTTATGCATCTTAAACCAATGTAATTGTCTGGTTTGTGTGCAGGTTTGGATGCTGACAGGAGACAAGCTGGAAACGGCCACGTGCACGGCCAAGAACGCCCATCTGATCACCCGCAACCAGGACATCCACATCTTCAGACCCGTGAGTGCCCGTCGAGGAACCCTCTTCCTCTTCTCCCGTGCGAAGCCGGCCGTAGTTTTTTATTTCGCCTTTTTCAGAAGGTTCATCCCAGTTCAACACACGAGCTGACAAGAGTTTCCTGACGACCCCCCGCGGCGTCCGCCTGTCCGTGCGACCAGCGTCCGCGTAACCCCCGCGTCCAAACAGCCCAAATAAATCACTTCCCACCGCCGTTAAAAAAAAAAAAAAAGCCGCTGTCAAAGAGAACAAACAGCAAGGAGAAACCGGGCTGCACCGCTCCCAGAGGGAACCCGCCGAGGGCTGCGCTTCCTAATTTGTTTTGCAGCTCCGGGTCGGGGGGGGGCCCCTTTTTCTCGCCCCCTTTTTCTTTTCTGGATCGGCGCCAGAGCGGCAGGAGCGGCTGCCATATAGGAAGGTTACAACTTGCGTACAACCGCGGTTACTGGAAGAGAAAAACAATGGCTGGCACGGCTTGAAAACTGGGGTCCCGGAGGAGAAGGGGGGGGGGAGTGCTGACTGGGCCTGCAGCGCTTACATCTGGATTAGTTTCCTGGTCGCCACCAAAGGCCTGGTCTGGATTGACGTATGAATAGTCAGCGGTTGAAGGATATTCATACCGGAGCATAACTCCCGCTGACAGATTAACACCATGCCCCGTCAGTGCCGCATGCTGCACAACCTTTTAAAGGCTATATTTGATGATGCTTCTCACTCTTTTAGGGTTTTTTTTTTGTTTTTTCGTCCGGCATTCCATTTCGAGCTTGAAGCAAGATGAATTCTCGGTAGTTCCAAGGACATTATAATTAAAAGCAGATTTTGTTTTGATATATGAGATTATTTTTTGTGATTCTGCACACATTTTTTTTATGAAATCTCCAGAGTTTTGATCTGTTTTTGCTCTCGTTGCATGAACTAATGCATTATAACCGCACAGTAAACTCTCTCTTTCTGGGAAATCTCATATAATCATGTTATTATATTATTTAGGAATAGAAATAGAAGACAATGCAGAATAAATGCAGCATAAAAATAACACAGCATGCACAGGGTTAAAAGCCAAAAAATATATATTATATAAAGAAAAAACTACTGCATGCACAAGTGGTTTTATTTATATTTTATATCTTACATTGTTCTAATTTCATGTTAATTTATATAAAATAAAATAATTAGTGCATAAAAAGTCAGATGATTAAGTTTCTTATCAATATGGGACGATATTCTGGATGATATTGTGTGTTTTTTATTTTTTTCTGAACCCGTCCAGTTGGTTTAATATTATTAAATTATCTCTTTAAAGAACAGGTTGTGTTCCAGAGCTGCAATAATTAGATGTTTAATTATTATAATAATGCTAATAAATTAATCGATTTCAGTAATTTTTAAGAAGAAAATGTCCAAATTCTCTGGTTCCAGCTTCTCTTCTCTGATTATTTCCTGGTTTCTTTATTCTTCTATAATAATAAACTGATGACTGAAACTTCACAGGATCTAGAAAGGAACCCTGAGGAACCCCACATTTGATTTGACATTGAACTATTTTGGTAATCGATTAATCGATTTGAGTAATTTTCTAAGAAGAAAATGTCCAAATTCTCTGGTTCCAGCTTCTCTTCTCTGATTATTTTCTAGTTTCTTTAGTCTCTATAATAATAAACTGATGATCTTTGGGTTGTGGACAAAAAAAAGAGACATTTAAAGTTGAATCTTCATCATTTTTCACCGTTTTATGAATCAAACTAATCGATAATGAATCGACTATCAAACTAGCCGCATTAAAATTCAATGCACAGCTTTAATTTAGGACAGTAAAAGGTCAGATCGGTGCGTTTCTTCTCAACGTGGTCAACTATTCTCCTGCGATTTAGTTTATTTCAGCAGGTTGACAGACGTTCGGTTGCTTTCACGGGTTCAATGAAACTCGCTGCTGCTTTGATAAGGATCAGGATGCAGCAGACGGTTATCGCCTCTAAACGCCGTTTCCACTCCTCCACCATAGGTGACATCGCGGGGGGAAGCCCACCTGGAGCTCAACGCCTTCAGGAGAAAACACGACTGCGCGCTGGTGATATCCGGAGACTCGCTAGAGGTGAGTCGCCTGATATGGAAGTGGTGTCTGTGGTCAGAACCGCCAGAAACTGCTGAAGCTGCTCCAGCTGAGCCGGCGGTTTTGTGCAGTTACGCCGCGGCTTTCCTCTCTCTGTCGCAGGTCTGCCTGAAATACTACGAGTACGAGTTCATGGAGCTGGCGTGCCAGTGTCCCGCCGTGGTTTGCTGCCGCTGCGCGCCGACCCAGAAGGCTCAGATCGTGCGGCTGCTGCAGGAGCGCACCGGCAAGCTCACCTGCGCCGTAGGTGAGCAGAGAACCGGCAGCCGGCAGCTTTTTCCTGTGCGGATGAGGAGTTTAACAACTTCTTTCCCTTCTTCACATCCTCACCAAAACACCGGCACTGCACGGCACCAGCCTTTGATAAAAGGACACAGCTGAAGCACACACACACACACACACACACACACACACACACACACACACACACACACACAAGGCCAGGTGTTCATGTTTATATTCTACTTATGTATTTATGTATTTAAAGTGCATATGTATAAGGAGTGCGGCCTGAACCAGTTCAATATAATAAAATAATAATGTTATAAAATATATACTATATTTATTATTCTATATAGAAATATGCAAAACATATATATATGTATATATATATATTTTTATTTTAATTATAGGTCTAGGTCTGTGGTTCCTGGCTTCATTAATAAATATAATACAAAATTCTATATAATAATAATAAATTAATAAAAAGAAGAAAATAATAAAATGTATAATAAAAATATTAACTATATTTAAAATGTTATATATATCATGAATTGATGTCACATTATATCTATATAATAATAATAAATTAATAAGACAATAATAAAATGTGTAATAAAACTTATTTATTATATTTAATATATATATATATATAATATTAATTTATCTTATTAATAGATATAAATATATCTTATTTATTAAATTAAAAAAAAAATATATATATATATATATCATGAACTGATGTCACATATCTATATAAGAATACAATCTTTATTTTATAAATGGAATATATATATTATATATATATATATATATATATTTAATTATAGGACTTATTACTAGGTCTGTGGTTCCTGGCTTCATTCATAAATATAATATAAAATTCTATATAATAATAATAAATTAATAAAAAGAAGAAAATAATAAAATGTATAGTACAAATATTAACTATATTTAATATATATATATATATATATATATATATATATATATATATATATATATATATATATATATATATATCATGATTCGATGTCACATCTATATAATAATATAATTTGTAATATTTGTCTTCATTTTATAAATATAATACAAAATTCTATATAATAATAATAAATTAATAAGAAGAAAATAATAAAAATGTATAATAAAACATATTTAATATATAATATATATAATATAAATTTAGCTTATTAATCTTATTTATTAAATAAATATATATATATATATATTCCATGCAAAATGAGTGTTTTATATAAGAAACTAAACTTATTGAACTGGGCATTAACCCAAATGTGACACAAACAAAAAACAAAAATAATAAAAGTAATAAAAATAAAGAAATAATGAAATAATAAAAAAAATCGTGTCTTAATTTAGGTAACGATATAGAAGGGAGAGAATGAAGAAGGAAGAAAATAGAGTGATAAATCAATAATATATAATAAATTTAATTTAAAAATATAAGACTGGACTTCAAAGGATGGGTGAGGACAGCAGGGACGGGGCAAATTGTATTAATTTTTAATTGAATAGAAATGTCATGTCATATTGACGGTACTCCCCTTCTGCTCCTCTTTCCCTGCTCTTATTGATCTTAAAGGCGTGTGAATCGGTGAGTCAGTGCTGTGGATCCTGACGACTATCGTGTGTCTTTGTGTTTTCTCTTAGGGGACGGAGGAAATGATGTGAGCATGATCCAGGAAGCCGACTGTGGCGTGGGAGTGGAGGGAAAAGTAAGACTCTCTCCGTCTCATCGCCTCTCGCTGACATGTCACTCGCGCCGAAACTCGATGCGAGTTTCCTGTCAAGATTCCCTCTCATGTTCAGAGAGAGGGGACGCGAACACAGATGATTCCTTTTTCCCCTCTAGGAGGATCTATTGTGTGTTTGTGCAGAGGAAACACAGATGACAGGATGCTCTTAAACTGTAAAAGTAAGAGTCTCTGATCAGTCGGTCCGCCCAGATACGGACCTCAAACGTGTGTCAGCAAACGTACTGACACAACTTTTATGTCCGTTTTTGTTCGTTTTTGTCACTTTGACAGTTTAAAGTTGGACAAGATTAAAAAAACATCTTTGATTTAAAGGTCCCATGTTATAGAAATTAGTATTTTAATAGGTTTTAGTTAGAAACTGTGTCTTAAAATGAGCTGTGAAAGAGAAGATGCAACTATATTGGTGCTTAAACTAAAGCTGCAGTGATTAATCAATTAATCGATTAGTTACCAATTATTAAATTAATCTGCAATGATTTTGATGATTGATTTGAGTCATTTTTATGAAGAAAATGTCCAAATGTATGCTGCAAAAACAAGAATTTATACCCCGAAAACTGTAATTTGTGCTGCAAAAACTAGAATTTATGCCCTGAAAACTGTAATTTGTGCTGCAAAAACAAGAATTTATACCCCGAAAACTGTAATTTGTGCTGCAAAAACAAGAATTTATACCCCGAAAACTGTAATTTGTGCTGCAAAAACTAGAATTTATGCCCCAAAAACTGTAATTTGTGCTGCAAAAACTAGAATTTATGCCCTGAAAACTGTAATTTGTGCTGATTTGTGCCACAAAAACTAGAATTTATGCCCCGAAAACTGTAATTTGTGCTGATTTGTGCTGCAAAAACTAGAATTTATGCAGATTTATACAATATAAGCAAAAATTTGTGCTGACTTGTGCCACAAAATATAGAATTTGTGCCACAAAAACTAGAATTTATGCCCAAAAACTGTAATTTGTGCTGCAAAAACTAGAATTTATGCAGATTTATACAATATAAGCAAGAATTTGTGCTGACTTGTGCCACAAAAACTAGAATTTATGCCACGAAAACTGTAATTTGTGCTGCAAAAACTAGAATTTATGCCCCGAAAACTGTAATTTGTGTTGCAAAAACTAGAATTTATGCCCCGAAAACTGTAATTTTGTGCTGCAAAAACTAGAATTTATGCCACGAAAACTGTAATTTGTGCTGCAAAAACTAGAATTTATGCTGCAAATAGTAAACTGATGACTGAAACTTCACAGGATCTAGAAAGGAACCCTGAGGAACCCCACATTTGATTTGACATCGAACTATTTTGGTAATCGATTAATAGATTTGAGTAATTTTTAAGAAGAAAACGTCCAAATTCTCTGGTTCCAGCTTCTCTTCTCTGATTATTTCCTGGTTTCTTTAGTCTCTATAATAATAAACTGATGATCTTTGGGTTGTGGACAAAAAAAAAATACATTTTAGGTTGAATCTTTAGCTTTGAGAAGCAAATTATCAACATTTTATGAACCAAACTAATCGATTAATCGTTGCAGCTTCAACTGCACTGAAATGACAAATATATCTAGTTGGGGATTTTACAACTTCAAAAAAAAAAAAACAGGAAACGTGAACGATATGGGACCTTTAACACACGGAGATAAACACATGTTGCATTCACAGTTAAAAGAATATAGGAAATTCTAATAGGAAACTCTAACCTGGAGGGTCGAAGGGAGGAAACCAAAGGACCTGAGGGGAAGTTTGGAATTTACAGCTTCCTGCAGTTTCACTACATCTTTCACATTCAACTGTATAACAGGAAATTAAATAATTGGAGATGAATGATGAAAAGCTGCAGAGTTTACTCTCATGCACAAACACGGTGGATTTGTTATTAGAGCTGGGACCCTCGGGTGTTTTCACCCGTTTCCATGTGAAAATGCAAACAATCGTTGAGTTTTACCTTCTCACTTGGGAATATTTGCTGTTTCTCCCTGTTTTCCGGCATTTTACAGACTTAGGAAAATCATTGGCAGATTAATAACTTCTATATGTGATTAATGTCACTACATCTTTAAAATTCAACTGTATAAAACTAGAATTTATGCCCCAAAAACTGTCATTTGTGCTGAAATAACTAGAATTTATGCTCCAAAACCTGTAATTTGTGCTGAAAAAACTAAAATTTATGTCTCAAAAACTGTAATTTGTGCTGATTTGTGCTGCAAAAACTAGAATTTATGCCCTGAAAACTGTAGTTTATGCTGATTTCTGCTGCAAAAACTGGAATTTATGCCCCAAAAACTGTAATTTGTGCTGATTTGTGCCGCAAAAACTAGAATTTGTGCCCCGAAAACTGTAATTTATGCAGATTTGTGCTGGAAAAACTAGAATTTATGCTGATTTGTGCTGCAAAAACTAGAATTTATGCCCCAAAAACTGTAATTTTGCTGCAAAAACTAGAATTTATGCCCCAAAAACAGTAGTTTATGCTGATTTGTGCTGCAAAAACTAGAATTTATGTCCCAAAAACTGTAATTTGTGCTGATTTTTGCCACAATTACTAGAATTTATGCAGATTTGTATAATATAAACAAGAATTTGTACTGACTTGTGCCACAAAATGTAGAATATTTGCTGCAAAAACTGGAATTTATGCCCCAAAAACTGTAATTTGTGCTAATTTGTGCCACAAAACCTAGAACTTATACCCCGAAAACTGTAATTTTGCTGAAAAAACTAGAATTTATGCCCCAAAAACTGTAATTTGTGCTAATTTGTGCCACAAAAACTAGAATTTGTGCCCCGAAAACTGTAATTTATGCAGATTTGTGCTGGATAAACTAGAATTTATGCTGATTTGTGCTGCAAAAACTAGAATTTATGCCCCAAAAACTGTAATTTTGCTGCAAAAACTAGAATTTATGCCCCAAAAACAGTAGTTTATGCTGATTTGTGCTGCAAAAACTAGAATTTATGCCCCAAAAACTGTAATTTTGCTGCAAAAACTAGAATTTATGCCCCAAAAACAGTAGTTTATGCTGATTTGTGCTGCAAAAACTAGAATTTATGCCCCAAAAACAGTAGTTTATGCTGATTTGTGCTGCAAAAACTAGAATTTATGTCCCAAAAACTGTAATTTGTGCTGATTTTTGCCACAATTACTAGAATTTATGCAGATTTGTATAATATAAACAAGAATTTGTACTGACTTGTGCCACAAAATGTAGAATATTTGCTGCAAAAACTGGAATTTATGCCCCAAAAACTGTAATTTGTGCGTAAAAAAATAGAATTTATGCCCCAAAAACTGTAATTTGTGCAGAAAAAACTAGAATTTATGCCCCAAAAATTGTAATTTGTGCTGATTTGTACTAAAAAACTAGAATTTGTGCCCCGAAAACTGTAATTTGTGATGATTTGTGCTGCAAAAACTAGAATTTATGCAGATTTGTACAATATAAACAAGAATTTGTACTGACTTGTGCCACAAAATGTAGAATATTTGCTGCAAAAATTAGAATTTATGCCCCAAAAACTGTAGTTTATGCTGATTTGTGCCACAAAACCTAGAACTTATGCCCCGAAAACTGTAATTTTGCTGAAAAAACTAGAATTTATGACCCGAAAACTGTAATTTGTGCGGAAAAAACTAGAATTTATGCCCCAAAAACAGTAGTTTATGCCGATTTGTGCTGCAAACACTAGAATTTATGACCCAAAAACTATAATTTTGCTGAAAAAACTAGAATTCATGACCCGAAAACTGTAATTTACAAAAAAACTGTTTGTGTTTCATTTTATGATATTAGGAAACAGATTTTGAACTTTGGTTTTGGTTAAATTATGATTTTTCCTATTTTTTTTTGACGTTTTACAGCCCAAAGCATGACTCAGGGAAATCTTTGGTGGATTAATCACTTAAAATAACCAGCTTTTATTTCCACGATTTATTAGAATCTAACTCCCAGAGGATTCTTCAGTGTCATGTTCAACTGTATGACAGAAACATGAAATAATCCTTCTCTTTGCTGTTCTTTGGTCTTAAAGGAAGCTGAACTTTGCTTTTGGGTTAATTATGATCATCATATTTCCCTATTTTGTGTCGTTTTACAAACCAAAGCATGACTCAGGGAAATCTTTGGTGGATTAATCACCTAAAATAACCAGTTTCTATTTCCATGATTTATTAAAATCTCACTCCCAGAGGAGGTTTTATGTTTGTGGATAACAGCTTCTTATCTTTCCTCATAAGGATCATTTTATTATAAGCGCTCGCTGCTTTTTTTTTTTTTGTATTCTCGGGTTTTTCAGGGACTTCTTGTGCCGTGTGTTTGACAGGAAGGAAAACAGGCGTCGCTGGCCGCCGACTTCTCCGTGACTCAGTTCAAACATTTGGGACGTCTCCTCATGGTCCACGGACGCAACAGCTACAAGAGATCTGCAGCCCTCAGCCAGTTCGTCATCCACAGGAGCCTCTGCATCAGCACCATGCAGGTCCACGGCGGCTAAAAACCTACGATTCATGCTGTTTCTGCTGCAGAGAATTAGATTGGATGTGGGTTTATTCATGCATATCACATGCAGCACTGTCAGAAAACTGTCAGTGACATTTTAGGATTTCAAAACGGCAAAAAAGTTTCAGTTTTAGTTAGTATCCCTTGTAAAAGTTAAGAATGTATGAGATTTAACACGTTTTTCTGCAATTAACACAATTATTGATCCATAAATTGATGCAGTTGCAGCATGTCAACACTAGATTTATTAATATGACTATATTTGTCTGTATTTGTGATATTTTTTCCCAGTAGAAAGGCAAAAATGCTTTAAAATCAGGCAAACTTTTATGTTTTATTAGCTCTTTTTCATCAGGTTTATGTACAAAAACTGTAATTTGTGCTGAAAAAGTATAATTTATGCCCTGAAAACTGTAATTTGTGCTGAAAAAGTAGGATTTATGCCCTGAAAACTGTAATTTGTGCTGCAAAAACTAGAATTTATGCCCCAAAAACTATAATTTGTGCTGAAAAAGTAGGATTTATGCCCTAAAAACTGTAATTCATGCTGAGTTGTGCTGCAAAAACTGGAATTTATGCCCCGAAAATTAATTTGTGCTGCAAAAACTAGAATTTATACCAAAAGCTAGAATTTGTACCCCAAAAACTGTAGTTTATGCTGATTTCTGCTGCAAAAACTAGAATTTATGCCCCAAAAACTGTCATTTCCCCAGTAGAAAGGCAAAAATGCTTTAAAATCAGACAAACTTTTATGTTTTATTAGCTCTTATTCATCAAGTTTATGTACAAAAACTGTAATTTGTGCTGCAAAAACTAGAATTTATGCAGATTAATACAATATAAACAAGAATTTGTGCTGATTTGTGCCACAAAATATAGAATTTGTGTTGCAAAAGCTAGAATTTATACCAAAAACTAGAATTTATACCCTGAAAACTGTAATTTGTGCTGCAAAAACTAGAATTTATACCCTGAAAACTGTAATTTGTGCTGCAAAAACTAGAATTTATGCCCCAAAAACTGTAATTTGTGCTGAAAAAGTAGAATTTATGCCCTGAAAACTGTAATTTGTGCTGCAAAAACTAGAATTTATACCAAAAACTAGAATTTATACCCTGAAAACTGTAATTTGTGCTGCAAAAACTAGAATTTATGCCCCAAAAACTGTAATTTGTGCTGAAAAAGTAGAATTTATACCCTGAAAACTGTAATTTGTGTTGCAAAAACTAGAATTTATGCCCCAAAAACTAGAATTTATACCCTGAAAACTGTAATTTGTGCTGCAAAAACTAGAATTTATACCAAAAACTAGAATTTATACCCTGAAAACTGTAATTTGTGCTGAAAAAGTAGAATTTATACCCTGAAAACTGTAATTTGTGCTGCAAAAACTAGAATTTATACCAAAAACTAGAATATATACCCTGAAAACTGTAATTTGTGTTGCAAAAACTAGAATTTATACCCCAAAAACTGTAATTTGTGCTGAAAAAACTAGAATTTATGCCCCAAAAACTGTAATTTGTGCTGAAAAAGTAGAATTTATACCCTGAAAACTGTAATTTGTGTTGCAAAAACTAGAATTTATGCCCCAAAAACTAGAATTTATACCCTGAAAACTGTAATTTGTGCTGCAAAAACTAGAATTTATACCAAAAACTAGAATTTATACCCTGAAAACTGTAATTTGTGTTGCAAAAACTAGAATTTATACCCTGAAAACTGTAATTTGTGCTGAAAAAGTAGAATTTATACCCTGAAAACTGTAATTTGTGCTGCAAAAACTAGAATTTATACCAAAAACTAGAATATATACCCTGAAAACTGTAATTTGTGTTGCAAAAACTAGAATTTATACCCCAAAAACTGTAATTTGTGCTGAAAAAACTAGAATTTATGCCCCAAAAACTGTAATTTGTGCTGAAAAAGTAGAATTTATACCCTGAAAACTGTAATTTGTGCTGCAAAAACTAGAATTTATGCAGATTAATACAATAAAAACAAGAATTTGTGCTGACTTGTGCCACAAAATGTAGAATTTGTGTTGCAAAAACTAGAATTTATACCAAAAACTAGAATTTATACCCTGAAAACTGTAATTTGTGCTGCAAAAACTAGAATTTGTGCTGCAAAAACTAGGATTTATACCCTGAAAATCCACAGTGATATCTGGAGATCCTATTGGTCAACTTGGATGATTGACAGCTCTATGGAACCGCCTAAGCCAATAGAATCCAGTCATGTGGTCTAAATCTGACTTATTATATATCATAGCGACGTGTCAGGACGTGTTTTACAAAGATAGGTTCAAAACTTCAACTTCAAAATGATGAAGAAGCTTTAGAAGCAGCAGATTGCAGCGTTTTTATTGAAAAACAGCATCACTAAGGCATAATTTATTGTTTTGGCGGTTCATGAAAAGACTGAGGAGTGAGTGTTCATCTCATAGAGACAAGCTTTGTACCTCTGTGTTTCGCTGTATGCTCGTATTGTTGCTTGGGGTTTTGTTCAGCTGATAATGTTTGATATAGACTTGTAGGATGAATTATTTCTAAATTCGGGTTAATTGTTTAAGTATAAACACTCGGTTCTATTGTTGCTGCTCAGTGGAAATAAGAACACAACAGTAAACAGCAGTAAATGACTATAGCAGGTCAGGGAAGTAAAACCTATTATCAGTCACATCTCGGGTCTGAGCAGGAAATGGCAGAGGTGAGTCAGGGAGTAGCTCGTGGGGAGGTCAGGGACGGGGCGGGGCTGCTGCT
This sequence comes from Lepturacanthus savala, assembly GCA_030544235.1. Taxonomy (NCBI): domain Eukaryota; kingdom Metazoa; phylum Chordata; class Actinopteri; order Scombriformes; family Trichiuridae; genus Lepturacanthus; species Lepturacanthus savala. The sequence goes on along the minus strand of CM060480.1, from coordinate 2,123,073 downwards.
GAGTCAGAGGAGGTGCCCTTCAGACCCCCCCTAAACCCCCCCCCCAGACCTTAGACCCGGTCCCAGACCAGATCCCCGTGTCCCGGTCCGACCTCGGCCGACAGAGAGAGAGGGGAGAGCCCGTGAGTCACGGCGCCGCGGTGGGTTCTGGTGGGAGGACCCGCCTCCGCGATGTCTCACGCTGCAACCACAGCTGGGTCAGCGACCAGCTCCACATCTGCATCATCCAGATGTTACTCGCTACCTGGTCACTCGGAATTCACCGCAGACGTCACCGCTTTTAACGGAGCTGACAAACCCCAGATATTCAGCAGCAAATCCACCTCTATTTTCTGCAGCCATCATATGGAATTAGCCGATTAATTGATTAGTCGACAACTTTTTCATTACTCACCAACGAGTTTAATAATTGATTAATCGATTTGAGTCATTTTTGAGGAGAAAATGTCCAAATTCTCTGATTCCAGCTTCTCAAATCTGATTATCTTCTGTTTTTTTTTAAGTCGTCTGTAATAGTAAACTATTCTATGTAGGAAATAAACAGACTGAGGCAAAAAAATAAGATTATTTCTGGCCTAAAATAATAATAAAAGTGCTGGATAAAGAAATCCAAGTCCAAATTCTCTGGTTCCAGATTATTTTCTGTTTTTTCTTCTATAATAGTAAACTATTCAAATATTAACACAAACACAAAAACTGTAATTTGTGCTGCAAAAACTAGGATTTATACCCTGAAAACTGTAATTTGTGCTGCAAAAACTAGGATTTATACCCTGAAAACTGTAATTTGTGCTGCAAAAACTAGAATTTATGCCCCGAAAACTGTAATTTGTGCTGCAAAAACTAGAATTTATGCCCTGAAAACTGTAATTTGTGCTGCAAAAACTAGGATTTATACCCTGAAAACTGTAATTTGTGCTGCAAAAACTAGAATTTATACCCTGAAAACTGTAATTTGTGCTGCAAAAACTAGAATTTATGCCCCGAAAACTGTAATTTGTGCTGCAAAAACTTGAATTTATACCCTGAAAACTGTAATTTGTGCTGCAAAAACTAGAATTTATACCCTGAAAACTGTAATTTGTGCTGCAAAAACTATAATTTATACCATGAAAACTAATTTGTGCTGCAAAAACTAGAATTTATGCCCCGAAAACTGTAATTTGTGCTGCAAAAACTAGAATTTATGCCCCGAAAACTGTAATTTGTGCTGCAAAAACTAGAATTTATACCCTGAAAACTGTAATTTGTGCTACAAAAACTAGAATTTATACCCTGAAAACTGTAATTTGTGCTGCAAAAACTAGAATTTATACCCCAAAAACTGTAATTTGTGCTACAAAAACTAGAATTTATGCCCCAAAAACTGTAATTTGTGCTGCAAAAACTAGAATTTATACCCCGAAAACTGTAATTTGTGTTGCAAAAACTAGAATTTATACCCTGAAAACTGTAATTCATGCTGATTTGTGCTGCAAAAACTAGAATTTGTGCTGAAAAAACTAGTATTTATACCCTGAAAATCCACAGTGATATCTGGAGATCCTATTGGTCAACAAAATTTATGCCACAAAACTGTAATTTGTGCTGCAAAAACTAGAATTTATACCCTAAAAACTGTCATTTGTGCTGCAAAAACTAAAATTTATGCCCCGAAAACTGTAATTTGTGCTGCAAAAACCAGAATTTATGCCCTAAAAACTGTAATTTGTGCTGCTCTGGTTCCAGCTTCTCTTCTCTGATTATTTCCTGGTTTCTTTAGTCTCTATAATAATAAACTGATGACTGAAACTTCACAGGATCTAGAAAGGAACCCTGAGGAACCCCACATTTGATTTGACATCGAACTATTTTGGTAATCGATTAATCGAGTTGAGTAATTTTTAAGAAGAAAATGTCTAAATTCTCTGGTTCCAGCTTCTCTTCTCTGATTATTTCCTGGTTTCTTTATTCTCTATAATAATAAACTGATGATCTTTGGGTTGTGGACAAAAGAAAAAGACATTTTAGGTTGAATCTTCAACTTTTTTACACCATTTTATGGACGAAATAACTAATCAATTAATTGTTGCAGCTCTAAACTACACAAGAAATGTATAAAATGTAGGATATTATATTAAATGTAGGATAATATATGGATAAATGTTGATATGTGTGTTTTAATGATAGATTAATGGTATAACCCTTCTGTCTGTAGAGTTTAGAAAGGGATTTCTCAGATTTCTTGAAATATACTATAATGAAATTAATAATAAAATGGCTGAAGTTACATTTCTGACTCTCTGGATTCTTCTTTCTGTCTTTTCAGGCGGTTTTCTCCTCCGTTTTCTACTTCGCTTCAGTCCCGCTCTACCAAGGATTCCTGATTATTGGGTGAGATACAAACTGAGCTGCGATGACTTATCGACAGAGCATTTTGGCTGCGTCGCCTCCCCTGGCATTTCCTCTGTGTTAAAGCACTGTTCTGATGCTAGAAGGGGAAAATATGAACGTGTTTACTACTGGGCTTTTTTTTTTTCACTGCTGAATCCGACAATGAAACGTGTGAAACTACTCATTTTTCTGTCTATTTCAGATACTCCACCATCTACACCATGTTCCCCGTCTTCTCTCTGGTGCTGGACAAAGACGTGAAGTCAGAAGTCGCCATGTTGTATCCAGAGCTATACAAAGACCTTTTGAAGGTATTTAATCAACGTTCACACGCTGCATTTCAAGTATAAAACACACAGAAACATACATAACAAACTGTTTTCTTTCCACAGGGTCGACCGCTTTCTTTCAAGACATTTCTAATATGGGTCTTGATAAGTATTTATCAAGGTAAGGAGGAGTTTCTTAAACTAAATTCACTAATTAACTCTCCTATATCTGCGTATTAAATATGAATCCACAGCTAGCATCAGTTAGCTTTGCAAAATGTTAAAATTAAAGCTGTAGTGCATGAGTTTTGTCTCCATCTGCTGGTGGTGAAGTGTAACTACACAATAAAAAAAATCCTGCAGTTTTGCAGCCGGATAAAACCTTCATAGTGTCACAGAATCCTGCAGAATTTGATCCATTTCTTGTGACACTTGGAGAATCTATAAGATAAGAAGAGAAGTTAGCAAGGGGCTAACAGGAAGTAGCCCCTCTTCCTGTTTATTCCCATTTATTCCCATATATATATTTTTTTTAACTGTTTTACAAATGAAGTAACGAAGTCGTACAAAGACAACATTCAATTTTGGAAATTCCAGATTCCCATTTATTATATATTATCATTTATTCCCATATATTCCTGTTTATTCCCATATATCCCCGTTTATTCCCATATATTCACATTTATTCCCATATATTCCTGTTTATTCCCATATATTCCTGTTTATTCCCATATATCCCCGTTTATTCCCATATATTCACATTTATTCCCATATATTCCTGTTTATTCCCATATATTCCTGCTTATTCCCATATATTCACGTTTATTCCCATATATTCCCGTTTATTCCCATATATTCCTGTTTATTCCCATATATTCCTGTTTATTCCCATATATTCCTGTTTATTCCCATATATTCCCATTTATTCCCATATATTCCTGTTTATTCCCATATACTCCTGTTTATTCCCATATACTCCTGTTTATTCCTTTTTATTCCCATATATTCCCATTTATTCCCATATACTCCTGTTTATTCCCATATACTCCTGTTTATTCCCATATATTCCCATTTATTCCCATATATTCCCATTTATTCCCATATACTCCTGTTTATTCCTTTTTATTCCCATATATTCCCATTTATTCCCATATACTCCTGTTTATTCCCATATACTCCTGTTTATTCCTTTTTATTACCATATATTCCTGTTTATTCCCATATATTCCTGTTTATTCCCATATATTCCTGTTTATTCCCATATAGTCCCATTTATTACCATATATTCCCGTTTATTCCCATATATTCCTGTTTATTTCCATTTATTCCCATATATTACCATTTATTCCCATATTTTCCTCTTTATTCTAGAGACTAGTACTAGAACATGCTGATAACCACTATTAACAATGCGATTTATTTAATGGACGTTTCAACTGGAATCTATGGTTTTGTGTTGCTTTGCTAAACATTAAAGAACAGAAAGAACCAGAAAGTAATGACAGATGTACTTCAACAAATGAAAATAAGGAAAAACACGTAAACTTTCCTGTTTTTAAACAACGTTCGTGGGATTTAACGAAGTCGTACAAACGCGTCGCTTTCAAGTCTCTGAAGCTCAGACAGGAAACGAGGCGGCGGCCCAGATCCGGGCCCCGGGCCTCGGGTTTGACACGCGTCTCCTCCTGCTCCTCAGGCAGCATCATCATGTACGGCGCGATGCTCCTGTTCGACTCGGAGTTCGTCCACATCGTGGCCATCTCCTTCACCTCGCTGATCCTCACGGAGCTGCTGATGGTGGCTCTGACCATCCAGACGTGGCACTGGCTGATGATCGTGGGCGAGCTGCTGAGCCTGGCCTGCTACGTCGCCTCGCTGGTCTTCCTGCACGAGTTCATAGGTGAGTCCGGGCTGGAGGAGACGTGATGGATGTCTGTCCTCTGTCCGACCTTGACTGAATACGTCAGCCGCCGTTCATATTACGCCTCTGGTGGACAATAAAGCCGCTTATTAGGAAGTCTAAAGGTAAAGCCATTGACAAATTAGCCGCCTCCGACGTAGCGTAGCATCAGAGAGGAAATGCCAACGGCCCTGTTAGCTTCCTGTGGTAATAAGAATGTGTTTATCACAGAAAAGGTGTGTGTGTGTGTGTGTGTGGTAGAAAACGACGCCTAAATATAGTTAAATACAACAGCAGATCTCATTAAACTAGAACAGAGACTCTGTCTCATATGATTTCAGCTGTGGTGTGACCCTAAAAACCATAAATACATAAACCATAATCTACAATACTTTAATTTTCTTTGAGTAGAACTTGACTAAAATGTGACTAAACAAAAAAAAAGTGTATTAAATATGATTCAAACTAATAAGAACATATAGAAAAATCACTTTTTTCCATTTTCTCTATGTTCTTGTTTCTGTATTATGGCACAAAAATAAAAATCCAGTTGTTTTAAACCTTAAAAATGTTTTTAAAAATTTTAAAAAACACAAGTTTTATATTCCAGGTGGACTTTGGTTGCACTATTTGATGTTTCGTGTCAAAAAAATCACACAAAATCATGATTTTTGTAAATAAAAATCATACAAAATGGACTTTTAAACAAATAAAATAAAAAAATAAAATAAATAAATAATAAATCAATAAATAATCCAATATATAGTTGAATTTACCAGTAAATACCCATTAATTCATAAAATTAATTGATTTATGATTATTTTCCCATTTATTTTCCATTTTATTCATTTATTAATATTCATCTAAATAAAATGAAAGTAAAGTGCAAACAAATAAATACACAAATAATTTTATTTAAAATTTAATAAAATAGATTTTGCGCATGTTTTATATTATATATAATATATTTTATTTTTATTATTTATTTTTTATTTAATTTTTTAAATTATTTTTTATTTTATTATTTATTTTTATTTATTTCTTTTTTAATTTTATCATTTATTATTTCTAAATATGTGACACATACATTACTCACAATAAGTCAGGGATTTTGTGGATTTCATTAATCTTTGGATTAATAAATATTAAACTAATAAAACTAGTGTTTTTTTATTCATTATTAGTAATAATCAAATGGAACTTTGACTTTTTTCATTAAAATTCAGACCAAATATCCTGATTTGTTGTGATTATTTATTTATTTTGGATTTTGGCAGCAATAAAATAAAATTAATAATATATTTGTCTAATTATTGAGCAGAATTATCTTATTCCACTGTAGATAATTCATCTGATTTCAAGTTTTTTTTTCTTGATTTTAAGAAAATGTTGTTTTATTTTCTTAAATCGAGACCAAATTGACCCAAATCAGGAAAATAAATCAAATAAATTAAATTATCTGCAAAAAACGGGATAATTTTCACCTTGATTTGATTTTTATTTGTCTTAAACAAGCATAAAAATAATAATAATAATAATTTATCATGTTCAGCCTGTTATATTGTCATATATACACATAGTAAATGGATAAAGTCTTAGAAATTTAAGATATTAAATCTTCAATATGCTTAAAAACACCAAATTATCAGCCCAGTTGTGCAGAGTTTATTATAAAATAATAAAATATTCCCCTTTTTTTAATCCGGGACCCGTGGCGTCCACTTCACGGCCTCCTGGGGGTCCCCAGACCACACTTTGAACCCACTAAACTAGGAAAAGATCCTCCTGAAACCACAATAAGAAAGTTGTTGGTGTTTACATGAGTGAAATAACTAAAATAACTCGTGTTTCCACATTCAAACTCGTGACGTTTTCACTTTCCAGACTTTTATTTTCAGCTTCTCGTAGGCGTTGGTTCCATTTTCAGACTTTAACCTTTTAGGATTCTCCTCCTGTTGGAGTCCGACTTTAAAGGGTTTTAAAGGGTTTTTAGTTTTTGCTGCATGTGCACTTCCCAATTTAATCTGACCTTTTCCAAAATAACTCCAAAATCTAAAAATATGAACCCATGCATGCATTATGCAGCTTAATTATCTTGATTAATTATGTGGTTTAATTAATTAAAATAGTAAAATAACTGGTGATTTCCTGGATTCTACACTGATGCTTTTAGAATATTAACATATTTTAAAGGAAAAAAAAGACTAGATTTTCAGAATAGTTTGAGTTTGTTGACTTAAATGATTGTTAATTAATTAATTGCTGCAGATTTATTATATTATAAACTATAGAAATACATGAAATATATGAAATTACTTGAATTATAATATTAATTTGACTCATTGCAAATCAGTGAAAGTCATGGATCTGGTCTAATTAAGAAAATAAAATAAAATTAATAAATATAATTAAAAAATATATATATTTATGATTTTATATATAATTTCTATATTAAATATATTCAGTATTCAAATACTATTTTATGACAGGGATAATTTAAGGAGAATTTAATTAAAATAAAGGTTTTTATAGCTGAAGATACAACCTCAATTAACACAAATAAAGCAGAAAATATTCATATTTAATATTAATTTAAGAGATATTTGCCATTTTAACGTGTTTGTGAGTTTTATTTGTGGTTTCAAGCACCAATATTTAAATTAACAGGCTTTAAAATATATAATTATTTATATAAAACACAGATTTTATAATCCAACTAACCAATTAACAATTAATTGATTAATTGATTCAACTATTAAATAGATGTTAGTTGTTAGTTTATGTTATGTTATGTAGAAAATATTCATTGCAGCTGCTCAGAATGTCCCAAAGTGCAATTATTAGTTGATTAATTGATTAATTACCAATTATTACATTAATCACCAACTATTCTGATAATAAATTAATCGATTTGAGTCCAAATTCTCTGGTTCCAGCTTCTCTTCTCTGATTATTTCCTGGTTTCTTTAGTCTCTATAATAATAAACCGATGACTGAAACTTCACAGGATCTAGAAAGGAACCCTGAGGAACCCCACATTTGATTTGACATCGAACTATTTTGGTAATCGATTAATCAATTTGAGTAATTTTTAAGAAGAAAATGTCCAAATTCTCTGGTTTCTTTATTCTTCTATAATAATAAACTGATGATCTTTGGGTTGTGGATAAAAAAAGTCATTTTAGGTTGAATCTTCAGCATTTTTCACCGTTTTATGAACCAAACGATAGAATAATCAAACTATCCGTATTAAATATTATATCCAACATTCAAAATTCAAGTTACAGCTTTAATTTAGGAGTAAAAGGTCAGATCAGTGCGTTTCTTATCAATATTCTCGATTAATTACCAATTATTACATTAATCCCCAACTATTCTGATCATAAATTAATGGATTTGAGTCATTTTTCAAGTAGAAAATGTCCAAATTGTCTGGTTCTATAATAGTAAACTGAACATTTTCAGCATTTTCTCCACTAAATAACTGTATATAAAGATATAATAGTGATCATGTTGGTCTGTGGTTGTGTTTCAGACGTCTACTTCATCGCCACGCTGTCGTTCCTGTGGAAGGTGACGGTCATCACGCTGGTTTCCTGTCTGCCTCTTTACATCCTCAAATACCTGAGGAGACGCTTCTCGCCGCCCAGCTACTCCAAGCTGACGAGTTAGAAACAGAAATAAAAGCTGTCTTCATCCTGCAGAGCTTCAAGAATCCAAGAGATTCCATCCACCGCCTTTAATTTATCGTAGACTGAGAGGAAGAGGTGAAAATCAGTGTTACGGCTTCACTTTTATTGATTGTCATGAACAAGAAATGTACATAATGTAATGATCTGTTGTTAATTGGCTGGTATGTTAGAATTAAAGGAGAAGAGGAGGGTGTGTACAGCTCAGCAGAAAAAACACTGGAACGCTGTCAGGGCACTGGGGGAGAACAGGTTTAATCTAAATAAAAATAAAAGGTTTAATCAAAATAAAAGATTTAGATTTTTCAGGTTAAAAAAATAGGTTTAATCAAAATAAAAAAAATCAGGTTTAATCAAAATTTATAAAAAAAAATCTGGTTTAATCAAAATAAAAATAAAAGTTTTAATCAAAATAAAAAATTTAGATTTTTCAGGTTAAAAAAATAGGTTTAATCAAAATAAAAAAATCAGGTTTACTCAAAATTTATAAAAAAAAAAATCTGGTTTAATCTAAATAAAAATAAAAGTTTTAATCAAAATAAAAAATTTAGATTTTTCAGGTTAAAAAAATAGGTTTAATCAAAATAAAAAAAATCAGGTTTGCTCAAAATTTATAAAAAAAAAATCTGGTTTAATCAAAATAAAAAGTGAGATTTTCCAGGTTTACTCAAAATAAAAAAAAAAGAAATCAGGTTTAATCAAAATAAAATAAAAGTTTTAATCAAAATAAAAGATTTAGATTTTTCAGGTTTAATCAATTGATTTTTCAAGGTTAATCAAAATAAAAGATTTTGATTTTCCAGGTTTAATCAAAATGCAAAATTTTGATTTTTCAAGTGTAATCAAAGTAAAAAAAAAAGATTTTTCTTGTTCAATCAAATAATAAAATTTAGATTTTCCAATCTTAAAATAACTTAATTCTTTTTCAGATGTAATCAGTTGATTTTTCAGGTTTAATCAAAAAAGAAAAAAAATCAGGTTTAATCAAAATACAAAATTAGTATTTTTTAGAAATACAAAAAATCGTTTTTCAAGTTTAATCAAAATTAAAAAATATATAAATTGTTCAGTCAAATAACAAAATTTAGATTTTTTTTCAGGTTCAATCAATTGATTTTTCAAATTTACTCAAAATTAAAAAAAAAATGATTTTTTTTAACCTGTTTTTCCAGTGATTGACAACGTTGCCAAAAATAATTTTTCCTTCCTCCAAAAACGACACAAAAAGCAAAGAAAGACACAAAAAGCAATGAATTGAGCAGGTTTCAGTTTGTTTTATGTCCAAAAACATCAGAAACTGGACGATGCTGATTCTTTTTAATGGAGCAGGAAGTTTTAATGTTAGAAAGTGACTCAGGACTCGATTCATTGAGAATTTAAAAGGTCCAGACTCCATCAAACACACAGTTATCGGTCCGTGCGTCACGCCGGCGTGATGAAGATGAAGATGATGATGATGATGATGGTGTAGTGACGCGGTTGCGGCTTATTTTATTTTAGCATGACCCGCGGTGTGTGATGTTAAATCCGTCTCTTTTGACCCTGAGATGCTAAAGTTGTTTTTAGTGTTTGTGGAGCGCGGTTAAAGAAAAAAAAAAGAAATGAAAAAATGTAAAAAGCCGACAGAAGCAGCAGCAGCAGCAGTAACAGCAGCAGCAGCAGCAGCAGCTGCAGCAGCAGCAGCAGCGTCCGCCCTGCAGCAGCAGCAGCAGCAGCAGCAGTAACAGCAGCAGCAGCAGCAGCAGCAGGACCCTTATTTGCGGCTGAGTCCAGCTTCTCTTGTGGCGGCGGCTCCGGCCACGTCTCAGCGTTTTGTTGCATGATGACTCACGGTCACACTGACCTAAAGAAGCCATAACCCCAAAATACCCCGGTGACCAGCAGCCCACTGGCTCCGCCCCCTTTTTCCTCATTCCGTCTAAATCCAGGTCGGTTCTCACTGCTACTTCCAAAAAAAAGAAAATAAAAAAAGAAAGAAGGGATCAAACCTGCTCAGTGACGTGAATACAATGTGAATATTGTCAATAGATATTAATACTGCACATAAAAATCATGGTACTACTGTTAACTTTCACTTCACTAGTGGTGTAATGATGTAAATAATTAGCAGCTAACACGTTTTCACTAATTAGGTGATTTGAATTGATCGGAAGGTGCCATAAGTAATCAATTAAAGTTCAGTTTCCCATCAGATTCACTGTAACAAGCTGTTTGCACATGTTTTTTCCTTTTTCTACTGATTCATTGTATTTTTTATGTTGTCGGCTGATGACGCTAAAAGGATTCGGTTGCTTGTAAATAACCTGTTTTTTTATTATTATTTATTAACCTTTATTTTGTTATTTAATGGAATTGATGCACAACGAGCAGAACAAAAAGGGAGAGATGTGTTGATGTCATGATGATGATGATGATGATGATTAATAAATCGTGTTTTTTTTCTGATTATTGATGATTTGTTTTCTGTTCATTGACTCATCGAAGTCTGAAACAATCAGTCTAGTTTAACGAGCTTCTCTCGTTAATATTAACGAGCCTTTTCTATAATGAATCATTTAAGACATTTTCTGTCTATTTCTCTGTGATTTCAGCGTTTTAGTCATGGATTTATAGTATTATAGGGTTAGAACTAGAGGATTTCTGCTTAAAAATACAACTAATCTATCGTTGATTTAGTTCCTGATGATCAATGTGTGAATCAAAGAGTTAAACTTCTTAATATTAAAGTGGAAATACCAAAAGAAGATTATTTATAGAGCTCAGCAGGATAAAAACAGCAGTGGAACGATGTCAGGTCACTAGGGAAGAACAGGTTTAATCAACATGAAATGAAAAAACATCTTAATCAGGTTAATCAAAATAAAAAAAAAGTAGGTTTAATCAAAATAAAAATTGAGATTTTCCAGGTTTAATCAAAATAAAAAAAAATAAGGTTTAATCAAATTTTTTTTTAAATCAGGTTTAATCAAAATTTTAAAAAAATCAGGTTTAATTCAAATAAAGAAAATCAGGTTTAATCAAAATTTTTTAAAAAATCAGGTTTAATCAAAATAAAAAAAAAAATTGGTTTAATCAAAATTTAAAAAAATCAGGTTTAATCAAAATAAAAAAAATCAGGTTTAATCAAAATTAAAAAAATCAGGTTTAATCAAATAAAGAAAATCAGGTTTAATCAAAATTTTTTAAAAAATCAGGTTTAATCAAAATAAAAAAAAAAATTGGTTTAATCAAAATTTAAAAAAATCAGGTTTAATCAAAATAAAAAAAATCAGGTTTAATCAAAATTAAAAAAATCAGGTTTAATCAAAATAAAAAAAAATCAGGTTTAATCAAAATAAAAAAAAAATCAGGTTTAATCAAAATAAAAACAATCAGGTTTAATCAAAATTTAAAAAAAAAAATCAGGTTTAATCAAAATAAAAAAAAATCAGGTTTAATCAAAATAAAAAAAAAATCAGGTTTAATTCAAATAAAAAAAATCAGGTTTAATCAAAATAAAAAAAATCAGGTTTAATCAAAATAAAAAAAAATCAGGTTTAATTCAAATAAAAATCAGGTTTAATCAAAATAAAAAAAAAATCAGGTTTAATCAAAATTAAAAAAAAATCAGGTTTAATCAATATAAAAAAAATCAGGTTTAATCAAAATAAAAAAAAAAATCAGGTTTAATCAAAATAAAAAAAATCAGGTTTAATCAAAATAAAAAAAAATCAGGTTTAATTCAAATAAAAAAAAATCAGGTTTAATCAAAATAAAAATCAGGTTTAATCAAAATTAAAAAAAAATCAGGTTTAATCAAAATTAAAAAAAAATCAGGTTTAATCAATATAAAAAAATCAGGTTTAATCAAACTAAAAAAAAACAGGTTTAATCAAAATAAAAATAAAAATCAGGTTTAATCAAAAATAAAAAAATCAGGTTTAATCAAAATAAAAAAAAAAAAGATTTTCCAGGTTAAATAAAGTCATCGTCAAAACCTTTTTCTAATTAAACTTATATTCAAACATTGAGTTAAAGTTATAGTTGTGGATTTATTTTTCTTCTACTTTATTCTCTAAAATGTAATATAAAAGCTTAAAAAGATGTGGAATTAGCAGAAAAGCTTCTGTAAAAGCCAAATCAGGACTTATTTATGGAGTATTTTAGATTTTATTGTTGAATATCTTTTGTTTTACACGTTTCCTTTTGTTTTAACACAAATAGAATAGTATTTGACAGTGTTGGAAGAAGGATTCAGATCATTTATTCAGGTAAAAATCCTGTAATTTGATATATAATATTTACTAGTTTAATTTAGCTTGGATCCACTTGTGAAAAATAGAGTTAAGAAACTTCTTTAGACTCTAAAATGTAAAATAGAAGCTTATTATTGGTTTAAAAGATGTGGAATTAGCAGAAAAGCTTCTGTAGAAGTGAAGTCAGGACTTATTTATGGAATAAACTGGACTTAAATCGTGTTTATGATCAAGTTTCTGGATGAATATCTTTTATTTCAACACCTAGTTTTGTGTGTTTTGTCTCTGCTAATCCATAAATAAATCATAAATCACATCCCGTCATGCACCGTAAATGTGCTGCTACACAAATAGTCCGTTTAAACACACACACAGCAACAAAGTGAAGTACTTTTCCTTTCCCCCGGGGGGAGTTTCTCATATGTGGAAAAGTGAGACGGGCCCGAAACGATCAGCCACAGATCGTATGTGAAAACAATCACGGACTCGCTTCCAGTTTCATGATGGAGTGAAGCTGCAAACAGGACGTTTGGAGGAGGACGTCCCCGATGTTTCACTCACGTTCACGTCTTTATCGTCAAACCTCGGCTAAAAAGGAGCTTTATTCATTACTCGCGTAGGTCGCAAATCATAAAAGTGTTGGTTTTAGTTGGACCGGCCTTTCAGTCGTAAATTTGTCTAAACATGCAGAACTGGATGTTCGGATTAAAACTGCAGCTTGTTCTTGTTCCGCGGCCCAGTTGCGCGAAGTTAAACCATTTAAAAAAAAAGAAGAAATGGTTTAAAGTTAATCAGTGAAATTCCACGTCCGCGGTCTTGTGTCCTGGTCTACGGCCAAATCCGCAATCCAATCAGAGTCGGGGTAAATCATGAGGTGAATCTCTGCGTCCTGCAGCTGTTACGTAACACATCCCGGCTAATTACCACAAGGTCGGCGTATTTCATCTCTGGCACTTCTGGTGTTTCGAGGAGTCGAGTTTCCAGCTTGGAAACATCTTCTTGCTCCCAACGGAACATGAGGAAGAAGAAGAAGAGGAGGAGGAGGAGGAGCGGCGGGGGAAGCTGCTACCAGATCAAACCGCTAACTGTCACATGATCCCCGCCGGTGTGGTTCGTACAGATGATAGCATGGAACCGTGTGGGATCCAAGACCACATCAACCCCGGCTGCTTGGACTTCTGCCACTTTCCTAGAGAGAGAGAGAGCGTTGAACTCTTTTTCAGGGGGCCCTGAGGTCAGCTGAGCTGCTTCTGTGTCAAATCTGATTGGTTAACGGCCAAACGAGGGGAAAACTGCAACAAAAAAGACGCTAACGAGCTAAACGACGTCTTGGAAACGCTCGTTAAGAGTAAAAACGAGTCCTGGGCCCAAAACTCCTGGATAAAGTTTGGGTGTGTTTGATTTAAGGAGCAGGACGCGCCAATCCTCACTTAGGCAGCTCAAGAATGCGTCTTAATGAGAGAATAGGGAGCGATTTGTTGCATCGGGAAAATGAGAAATTTCACGGAAAGCGTTGGAAAAGCGACTCGGAGGTTTATACTGGACCTAAATGGAGCCACAACCAGAGGATTCAGAGTTTTTATGCTTGAAAAATACGACTAATCAATAGTTATTGATTCATTTTCTGACAATCGAACAGTTAAGAAACTCAGAAGAGTCTAATACTTTACTTAAAAAGTGGATTTAATGCATTTAATTAGCTAAAACTACATTAGAATGGAACAATAATAATTTTAATAATCTTATTTACCAAAATAGTAATGTTTTCAAGGGAAATTCATAGTAATCAACAGCGATTCAGATGTTTTATTCAGGTAAAAATCCCATTTTTTAAGGGAAATTCAAACATAAAGAGTAGAAATATTCAAGAAAAGACATGGAATTTAGTCTCAAACTACATAAATTATGATATTTAATCCATTTTAACTCAAACTAAGGAAGAAAAACTATGAATATTTCAATATTCACCATTATATTTCAATGAATTTCCACAGTGTTGTACTCAAACATGCAATAATGCAGCATTAAATGTAATTATTCAAGTAAAATAGCTAAAAATTCGACTTCATTTTCACCGTCCTGGTCACACCCCACAGATGATCTGAATCAAACAGCAGCTGATCGTCATTAAACTACGACCGCGGCCAAAAAAGCTCTTGACATTTGAGCGTAGTTAAACCGGTTAAAGCGCTAATTGGCCTGAACTGAAGTTCTGCTAATTTGCATAAAGCCGTTTCCTTCCCGTCGCGTAATTAGCGGCGTTCGGCTTCGTCTCTGCTTGGAAGCAGCGGCTTGTTTTGAAATAACAGAAACAGGCGGCGGATGATTTGGAAGAACATCATAATGAACAGGCCTGTGCACATGATTGTTTACTACACAGCGTTAGTGCCCTGTGTAAACAGTGGGTTTTGGCAATGCCAGGCCTGCACACACACACACACACACACACACACACACACACACACGTGATGGTTTATCTGACACAGTGGGGTCCTCCGATAAATACCTGCACTGTGGGGACCATCCTTTCTAAATGAGATACAGACATTAGAAGATAATCTCAGCATACTGCTGGACTCCAGCCACATTATTACTCTCACACACACACACACACACACTCCACGTAATGGTTTATGTGACACTATGGGGTCCCCTGTTATATACCAACACAGTGGGGACCATCCTTTTGTAAATGAGATACAGACATAAGAATATCATCTTAGCATACTGTTATATTACAGCCACATTATTAGTCTTTCTCACACTTCACACACTTATACTGATTTATCTGACACTGTGGGGTCCTCCAATAAATACCTACACAGTGGGGACCATCCTTTTTAAATAAGATACAGACATTAGAAGATAATCTCAGCATACTGCTGGACTCCAGCCACATTATTACTCTCTCTCACACTCACACACACATTATGATTTATCTGACACTGTGGGGTCCCCTGTTAAATACCTACACTGTGGGGACCATCCCTTCTAAATGAGATAAAGCATAAGAATATATTCTATATATAATATATACTGTTAGAGTCCAGCCACATATACATTTTTTAATATAAAAATATTAATACTCTCTCTTTCTCACACACACATACTAGTTTATCTAACACAGTGGGGTTCACTTTTAAATACCTACACAGTGGGGACCATCCTTTCGTAAATGAAATACAGACATAAGAATACCATACTGCTAGATTACAGCCATATTATTAATCTCTCTCACACTCATACACAAACACATTCTGATTTATCTGACGCCATGGGGTCCCCTGTTACAGCCACATTATTATATTAATACTCTCTCTTTCTCACACACACAATACTAGTTTATCTAACACTTTGGGGTTCACTTTTAAATACCAACACAGTGGGGACCATCCTTTTGTAAATGAGATACAGACATAAGAATATCATCTTAGCATACTGGTAGATTACAGCCACATTATTATATTAATACTCTCTCTTTCTCACACACACACACGATAGTTTATCTAACACAGTGGGGTCCCCTTTTAAATACCTACACAGTGGGGACCATCCTTTTTAAATGAGATACAGACATAAGAATGTCATCTCAGCATACTGCTAGATTAAAGCAACATTATTAGTCTCTCTCCCATTCACACTCACACACACACACACACACACACACACACATACTGATCTATCTGACACAGTGGGGTCCCCCGTTAAATACTGACACCATGGGGACCACCCTTTTTAAAACATAAGAATATAATCTCAGCATACCGCTGGACTCCAGCCACACTAATACTCTCTTTCACACACACACACACACACACATCCACATAATGGTTTATGTGACACTGTGGGGTCCCCCGATAAATACCTACACTGTGGGGACCACCCTTTCTAAATGAGATACAGACAGAAGAATATAATCTCAGCATGCTGCTGGACTCCAGCCACATTATTACTCTCTCTCTCTCTCGCACACACACACACACACACACACACACACACACACACACACACACACACACACACACACACACACACACACTCCTCTGGCTCTATTTATAGCCGTGCAGGCCTGGAATGCTTTGCTTGGTCTTAGCACCTCCAGTTGTTGCAGCTGCAGATGTTTCCCTGCTCCTCGCTGTCATCCCTAATGAAGACGCTCACAAAGAACAACAGGACAAACTCCTGAATCACTTCAAAACGCCACAGCTTAAACACACACACCCCTCCCCCGCTGCTGAGAGTGATTAAAGCTGACTGCTGAGGCCCAAACGCATCCAAGCTGTTGTTGTGAATGAAGTCGTAATGGGAGGAGTGAGGAGCTTTGTCTCTCAGCTGCTGAATGAGATTGTTCCAGGTTGTTTTGACGACCAAATATTGACTCGTTAGATGTTAAAGTGATTAAATGATGAACGGTAACTAACTGGCAGCAATTATCCGACAAGTTACTCTAATAAATATATATATTTACAGTAAAAGTACTGCACTTCTGTTTATAGTAGTGTGTCTTTACTGCAAAATAAAATTATTGCAGTTGTATTTACAGTATTAGGTTATTAATTATAGAATTAAATCAATTAAATACTCGGATTTCAGTTAAATTTACAGTATTAGGTGATTAATTGTGCAATAAAATGCAATTAAATGCTGTAATTTCAGTTGTATTCACAATATTAGGTGATTAATTATAATAAAAATTAATGAAATACTGTGATTTTTAGTCATATTTACAGTATTGTACAATAAAAGTCCTTAAAATATTATGATTTCAATCGTATTTACAGTTTTAGGTGATGGACTAAATTAAAAATCAATTAAATACTGAGATTTCAGTTTTATTCACAGTATTAGTTGATAAACTATAGTACAAATTTATGAAATACTCAGATTGCAGTTGTATTTTCAGTATTAGGTGATTAAATGTACAATTAAATACAATTAAATGCTATGATTTCAGTTGTATTTACAATATTAGGTGATTAACTATAATAATAATTGATGAAATACTGTGATTTTTAGTTGTATTTACAGTATTAGGTTATTAATTATAGAATTAAATCAATTAAATACTCAGATTTGAGTTAAATTTACAGTATTAGGTGATTAATTGTGCAATAAAATACAATTAAATACTATGATTTCACTTGTAATCACAATATTAAGTGATTAACTATAATAATAATTAATGAAATACTGCGATTTCAGCTAAATTTACAGTATTAGGTGATTAATTAGACAATAAAATCACTTAAATATTATAATTTCAGTCATATTTTCAATATTTGTTGATTAATTGTGCAATAAAATCAATTAAATATTATAATTTCAGTTGTATTTTCAGTATTAGTTGATTAATTGTGCAATAAAAGACATTTAAATGTTGTATTCCGTTGTATTTACAGCATTTATTCATTAATATTTTGACTCCTGTGGTTCAGTGTTAAATCTACTGTAATAACCATTGACAGTAATGTTGATAAGTGCAGAGTTTTACAGTGTATTGGAATTGGAAACCTGGATCAGACATGAAATAGACGTTGACTGGAGGGGGTTGATATCGTTTCATGGGATTTTAAGGGAAAAATCCAGGAGCGAGTGCCACTTTTCCACTGGACGTAGGACGCTCCAATTCTCTTTTCTTTCTTTTTTACAAACATTCAAGAATCGATCAGAATGTTACATAATGAGGTGGTTTCTTCCTCCTCCTCCTCCTCCTCCTGCTGCTGCTGCTGCTCGGTGGATGTATGCAATTTAGTTTCCATGTTGATGGAACGTATTAGTTCATACGATTCGGAAAAAGGAGGAAAATGTTTTCCATGGATCTCAAGTTGTGGCAGGAAGGAAATAAGATTCCTTATTGCACAATGACATGCCAGCGCTGCCCAAGCTGAGATCCTGTCAGCAGCACACGGCTGCTGCTTGTGTAACGTTAGGAAACATAACACGCTTTTATTATCGTGCTACATCATGTAAACTCCACTAAAAGAGACGTTTTTTAAAGCTGTCCATTCCAACACTAATATTCTGCTCAGATGTGTCTGATTTTATGGACGTTTGAGCTTGACTCTGCAGAATTTGACACCAGAAAAACTGCTGAGCTCATCTTAAAGGTCCCATATCTCAGAAAAATAGACTTTAATATCCCATGTTTTAAAATGTTCAATCTGCAGAGAAATGCACAACCTGTTTTATGTAAATGAGCCTCAAAACCAGCTAATTAACTATGTCCAATATGCACATGTGCGATGTGTGTTAGAGTGTCCTCAAAGAAGCTAAAACATGTGTCAAAGTGCTCTCTTGGTGCTAAAACATGAACTAAAGTGCCCTCTCGGACCTAAAATGCATGTTGAAGTGCCCAATAGGAGCCAAAACGTGTGTTGAAATGGCTTCTTGGGAGCTGAAATTTGTGCTAAAGTGCCCTCTAGGTGCCTAAACATGTGGTAAAGTGCCCTCTAGGATCCAAAACTTGTGTTAAATTGCCTTCTAAGACTGAAAGCATGTGTTAAAGTGCCCTCAGGAAGGAAAATGTGTCTTGGGAGCCAAATTGCATGTAAAAGTGCCCTCTTGGGAGCTAAAAATGTTTGCTAAAGTGCCCTCTAGAAGCCAAAGCATGGGCTAAAGTGCCCAATAGGAGCCAAAACGTGTGTCAAAGTGCCCCCTAGAAGCCAAAGCATGGGCTAAAGTGCCCAATAGGAGCCAAAACGTGTGTTGAAATGCCCTCTTGGGAGCTGAAATTTGTGCTAAAGTGCCCTCTAGAAGCCAAAACATGGGCTAAAGTGCCCTCTAAGGAGCCAAAACTCTTGGGAGCTAAAATGTGTGCTAAAGTGCCCTCTAGAAGCCAAATCAAGTGCCCTCTAAGGAGCAAAAGCATGTGTCAAAGTGCCCTCAAGGAGTCAAAACATGCACTAAAGTGCCCTCTAGGACCTAAAATGCATGTTGAAGTGCCCAATAGGAGCCAAAACGTGTGTTGAAATGCCCTCTTGGGAGCTGAAATTTGTGCTAAAGTGCCCTCTAGGTGCCTAAACATGTGCTAAAGTGCCCTCTAGGATCCAAAACTTGTGTTAAATTGCCTTCTAAGACTGAAAGCATGTGTTAAAGTGCCCTCAGGAAGGAAAATGTGTCTTGGGAGCCAAATTGCATGTAAAAGTGCCCTCTTGGGAGCTAAAAATGTTTGCTAAAGTGCCCTCTAGAAGCCAAAGCATGGGCTAAAATGCCCAATAGGAGCCAAAACCTGTGTTGAAATGCCCTCTTGGGAGCTGAAATTTGTGCTAAAGTGCCCTCTAGAAGCCAAAACATGGGCTAAAGTGTCCTCTAAGGAGCCAAAACTCTTGGGAGCTAAAATGTGTGCTAAAGTGTCCCCTAGAAGCCAAATCAAGTGCCCTCTAAGGAGCAAAAGCATGTGTCAAAGTGCCCTCAAGGAGTCAAAACATGCACTAAAGTGCCCTCTAGGACCTAAAATGCATGTTGAAGTGCCCAATAGGAGCCAAAACGTGTGTTGAAATGCCCTCTTGGGAGCTGAAATTTGTGCTAAAGTCCCTCTAGGTGCCTAAACATGTGTTAAAGTGCCCTCTGGAAGGAAAATGTGGCTTGGGAGCCAAATTGCATATAGAAGTGCCCTTTTTGGGAGCTAAAATGTGTGCTAAAGTGCCCTCTAGAAGCCAAAGCATGGGTTAAAATGCCCAATAGGAGCCAAAATGTGTGTTAAAATGCCCTCTTGGGAGCTTAAATTTGTGCTAAAGTGCCCTCTAGGTGCCTAAACATGTGGTAAAGTGCCCTCTGGCAAGTCAAATTGCATGTAAAAGTGCCAAAGCATGGGCTAAAGTGCCCTTTTGGGAGCGGAAAAGCATATTACAGTGCCCTCTGACCACTTAAAACCACACCTGGACCTTCAAACCCAAGAAAACTGTAAAATATGGGCCCTTTAAATCTGCATTTAAAGCAGGATTTATGACCATGTCCAATATGCAACTTTCACAAGTGTGATGTGTTGTAGGAAACTATTATTCAGAGTCTCTTTATCTGTCTGGATCTTTAAAATGTGTAAGTACGTCACAGCTGAGCCAATAATGGTCCAGTTTCCAAAAGTCTGATATTGAAACTCGAAGCTCTTCTGTTCGCATTAACTGATATAATTGGACTTTTCAGTGAAGTAGAAAACAGTTAACCCCTTGGAATGATAATGTAAAAGAACATTCAATTCAATCTGGTACATGAAAAAGGTCAAACGGCTCAAAATAAACTGGACTGGTTCGTGTTCCATGCATCCATCTTGGCAGAAATACTGATCATACGTTGAACTGATGATTCTCGGATTATTTGGGCGACTAAAAGATGATATTCTCTGTAACTTAGAGCTGTCTTTTGCAGTATTCTATCTTTATTTGCTTTGGTTCTAACTCTTCTGTAGTCACCCACATGTTGTAGCTTCCCTTTGATACCAGGTTTATGTACAAAGCTCTGGTGGTGGTGGGTATTTTCCATATTTATTGTCATGTCATTTCGAGTAGGAAACCTGAAAGAACAGGCCTGTGTTTAGAGGATCAGGATAAAGTCATAATCCTGTTTTTATTTTAAATTTGTGTATTTATAAGTGTTATGTTGGTTTAGCTGTGTCAGCCGGTGTGTGTGTGTGGGCTGCACCAGTTGTTGAAAAACTGTGTTAAAGTGCCCTCTAGGAGCCAAAACACATGTTAAAGTGTATTCTAGGAGCCAAGAAGTGTGCTAAAGTGCCCTCCAGGGGCCGAAAGTGTGTTAAAGTGACCTCTAGAAGCCAAAACTTGTGTTAAAGTGCCTTCTTTGGAACTAAAACATGTGCTAAAGACCCAAAAAGTGTGCTGAAGTGCCCTCTAGAAGCCAAAACATGGGCTATAGTGCCCTCTAGGAGCCACAACATTTGCTAAAGTGCCCTTTAGGAGCCAAAATACATGTTAAAGTGTATTCTAGGAGCCAAGAAGTGTGTTAAAGTGCCCTCCAGAGGCCAGAACTTGTGTTAAAGTGCCTTCTTGGGAACTAAAATATGTTCTAAAGTGCCCTCAAGAGCCAAAGAGTGTGCTGCAGTGCTCTCTAGAAGCCAAAACATGGGCTATAGTGGCCTCTAGGAGCCACTACATTTGCTAAAGTGCCCTCTAGGAGCCAAAATACATGTTAAAGTGTATTTTAGGAGCCAAAAAATGTGCTAAAGTGCCCTCCAGGGGCCAGAACTTGTGTTAAAGTGCCTTCTTGGGAACTAAAACATGTGCTAAAGTGCCTTCAAGAGCCAAAAAGTGTGCTAAAGTGCCCTCTAGAAGCCAAGACCTGTGCTATAGTGGCCTCTAGGAGCCATAACATTTGCTAAAGTGCCCTTTAGGAGCCAAAATGCATGTTAAAGTGTATTCTAGGAGCCAAAAAAACGTATGCTAAAGAGCCCTCAAGAGCCAAAGAGTGTGCTAAAGTGCCCTTCAGAGGCCAGAACTTGTGTTAAAGTGCCTTCTTGGGAACTAAAATATGTTCTAAAGTGCCCACAAGACACAAAACTTGTGTTAAAGTGGCCCCTAGGGACCAAAACCTGTTGTAAGGTGCCTTATTGGGAGCTAAAACGTGCTAAAGTACCTTCAAGTGACAAAGAGTGTGCTAAAGTGCCCTTCAGCGGCCAGAACTTGTGTTAAAGTGCCTTCTTGGGAACTAAAATATGTTCTAAAGTGCCCACAAGACACAAAAGGTGTGCTAAGGTGTCCCCTAGGGGCCAAAACTTGTGTTAAAGTGCCTTCTTTGGAACTAAAACGTGTGCTAAAGTACCTTTAAGTGACAAAGAGTGTGCTAAAGTGCCCTTCAGCGGCCAAAACTTGTGTTAAAGTGCCTTGTTTGGGAACTAAAACATGTGCTACAGTGCCCTCAAGAGCTGCTGAGCCTGCTAAAGTGCCCTTAGTAGGGCAAAACCTGTGTTAAGGATCCTTATTGGGAACTAAAACATGTGCTAAAGTACCTTCAAGAGCCAAAAAATGTGCTAAAGTGCCCTTCAGAGGCCAAGACTTATGTTATAGTGCTTTCTTGGGAACTATAACATGTGCTAAAGTGCCCTCAAGAGCCCAAAAGTGTGCTAAAGTGCCCTCTAGAAACCAAAACTTGTGCTATAGTGCCCTCTGGGAGCCACAACATTTGCTAATGTGCCCTCTAGGAGCCAAAATGCATGTTAAAGTGTATTTTAGGAGCCGAAAAACTAACTAACTAACTAACTAAAACATGTGCTAAAGTGCCCTTCAGAGGCCAGAACTTGTGTTAAAGTGCCTTCTTGGGAACTAAAATATTATCTAAAGTGCCCACAAGACACAAAAGGTGTGTTAAAGTTCCCCCAAGGGGCCAAAACTTGTGTTAAAGTGACCTCTAGGAGTCAAAATGTCTGTTAAAATGCCCAATAGGAGCTAAAATGTGTTAAACGGCTCTCTTGGCAATGAAAACGTGTAGTAAAGTGCCCTCTTTGGAGCTAAAAAGTGCCCTCTTCATGGGCGAGGATGCTCTATTTGTCCCCGCCACTTATTTGTGATCATGATTATAATTATTATCAAGTATTTGTGGATCTAAATGATTTAATCTGTGAAGGAGAATGAACCCAACGTCTGAATTTCTCCCCGGAAAAACTTTCCATGAGACACGACGCGACCGATGCCATTTCCATATCAGAGTTCCACTGCTCGGATTTAAAAGCTCAATCACACGTTACACTTGGAAAACTGAAACAGGGCAACAAAAAAAAAAGAACCCAGACATCTCTCAACCCCTCAATGAGCTGTTTTACAGTGATGGAAAATACTGCACGAAACCTGGAAAATAAAAAAAAAGCGGGAACGGAAGTGCAAACTCGGCCGTCTGGACGCAGGCGGGCGGCAGTTTTCCTTTTCTTTAAAGCGTGTCCCTTTTTTTGGGGTTTTTTTTACTCATTCATAATTCGAGTTGCGTAAGAGTTCCGTAACAGTGGAGGAATTTACATCTGCTAGACGAGGATGCCGGACAGAAACGCTGTGGTTTACAGACTCATCGCAGGCACCTTGTTCACCAAAGAGTCTAGAAAACGCTGAGACTTCAACTCAATCCAAAACAGACCCTCTGATTAACCTCCCCTCCCCCGACCGGACGCACATTTTCCTACGAGCCTCGAACGTGACGTGAGGCTCTGAGAAATCAGACAAGTGGACACACAAGATGTTTTTTCATTTTATTAATTCATCTTTTTGTGGGGCGGAGGAGGAGGAGAGACAGGACATCGTCGATTAACAATGATTTGATCCTGATGTGTCATCGCTAATAGTGTCGTCTGCACGTGTGAAGCTTAAAGGTCAAAGGATGATTCGGCATTTATTCGCTTACTGAGCAGCAGTTAAATGGGTTTTTTTCATTTAATCGAACATGTTTAACCCATAAAAACCTGGACTCATTTCACAGGATATAAAACAGACTATGAAACTCCCACTATCAGATATTTGTGATGTCACATATGGGCTTTTTACGGTGAAAATACTGAAAACAAGCACAAATTCACTCTTTTTATTTGCATTTCCTCAACATATACATTCAAAAATAAGTGAATCAGATGTTAAATCTCACTAATTTGATGATAAATGTGAATCTTTGTATAATAATAAACCTTTTTCTTACAGTTCTTCATCAGATGAAGTGACATAACGAGTTTAAATTCTTGTTATGTCCTATTAAGACATTTGGAGTTGTGGTTGTGTGACATCACAACTTCACAGATTACAGTATTTATAATAATCATCTTTAGAAATAACAAATATAATGATAATTTTCACCCATAATCTAAATAAAACGCCTATTTTTTAAGTTTAAAACCACTTTTTTTGGACCATTTGGACATTTTAAGTAACATTAAACCAGATAAACCTTCTGTACATTTCTCCGTTTGGATGATTTTATGACAAATATAAAATATTTATATGAATTTCATGTCAGAGGTGGATGAGATTCCCTCCTGGTGTGTGTTCCAGCAGCAGAATGAGACTCGTCTAGACGAAAACGCTGAAAAAACATCATTTCAAGATGAGACAAGAGATGATATGATTTATAAGTTCCAGTCTGGGGCAAAAAAAAAAGAAAACTCCAGTTAAAATCCTTGTGTGTGTGTGTGTGTGTGTGTGTGTGTGTGTGTGTGTGTGTGTGTGTGTGTGTGTGTGTGTGTGTGTGTGTGTGTGTGTGTGTGTGTGTGTGTGTGTGATCCAGGTACAAATCCTTCCACAACACAAGCAGCTGAGGAAGCTTCTTGTGGAAATGGGAGAGTGAGTCAGTACTTTCAGCCTCAGATAGGAAACTACGTCCTCACATAAGAAGGTTTCAGCTCATATGAATCCAAAATATCAATATTCCTTTTCCCCTGGACGCTGCCTTATATAACTTTTACTCTTTTTTTATTATTGCAATGGAGAATTCCTCCACATGACTACTGGGGTCAGTCTATGTAGTGGTCTTGTTCGCTCTCTCTCTCTCTCTCTTTTTTCCAGTCAAGTATCAGAAGATGCTGCAGATTTCCATTAGGAAATGGAAACGGGGGATAGAAGCTTATTCCCTCGAATGGCGAACAATGGAATTCTCTATATTCCATGTTCACGCCGTCGCTCCCTTGAATTTTCTCTAAAACAAACAAACATTTGTGGAGGCGTCTCCTCCAGGTTCGTTTATAGATTTACAGAAAGTTTAAACATAGACAGAAACAGCGTTGAGTCAGTTTCATGTAATGTGTCCTGTAATCAAACTGCACGGCTCGGGTTTTTTTCTCTCCCTCTCCTACAGTGTCCTACAGTAATTTCTTCATCCCTACAATGAAGTTCTTGTGTGCTACTGTCTGAGAGAAGCCGCAGAAATGCCTTGGCGCAGGAGCCGGAGACGTCATGGATTCCTGAGCGCGGGGGCTTTGCAGGAAAGCCCTGAGTCTCATGGACATGGACCGGCTCCAGGTTTCCATGGCAAAGGCGCACAAACAGGAGGAAACACTGAGGGAATCCCGTTATTTTACAGCATTGGACCATTATAAACACCCAGAGCGGGGGAAGGAAGCCGCTCTTGATACTCAAGTAATCCTTATAGAGCTCTAGGAAGGGGACTTCATACCAGAACCAGCGCTGTAGCCGACGCGGCTGCGTGTTTTCTGAGCAGAAAAACGGAGTTTTACGCGCAGCGCGAAGACTTTTCATCTCATTTTAACACTTTCTTTCTCTTTTTTTTAAACCAGAAGAGAGTTTTTTCCTGCTATGGTCGTTAGAGGACGGTAACTTTCCCTCCTTTTATTTTTTTTTATTTTTTTTTATTTTTTATATTTTTTTCCCCCACTTCTTTTTCTCCAGATGTTTAGAGAGACTTGGCGGCTGGCACAGTACCACACCATGAGGTCGACGGATCAAGGTACTGCTGAAGTGTTGTGATTAATCTGGTAATTTTGCTTTTTAATTGATAGAACTGTGTGTTGACTTGTTGTATCAGTGATGTCTGGGCTCCGCGTTACATGTCACAGAGCGTCGGGATGTTTGGAGACGCGTGATTTCAGCATCACATGGAAACACTGAGATGATAGAAGGAGTTTATTTAATACGGAAAACTAGCATTAAAGTCATTTATCATATTATAATATAAACTATTCTCTGTTTTATCGGAGACATGTTGGGTGACTGCTAAGTATAAGATGTGTGAACCTGTCAAATCTTAGCGTTGGACGTGGAACTGTGCGTAAAAAGTGCGTAAAAGGAACGTAATTAGTTTATTTTCAGTATGTAACACGGATATTCTCAATAATACTCAGGAGACTAAATGTTTCTCTTTTGTGTAACAAACTCAGATTTCTATCCTGTCTGATTGTGCAAACTGTCAGTACTTTTTGTACAATTCTCGCCCATTATCCTGCGAAAACGAGGATTTGGATAAAATCGCCAAAAAGAAGAAGGAAAAAAAAGGAGAAAGTTCTCTGTGGGGAAACATGCTGCATATCTGTCAGATTTGCTGACAGAGCATATAGCTGCTGGCTCATTGGGTGTTTAGCTCCAGCTGAAGTAACGCCCTGATGCGCCGAGGGTTCCTGCTGCGTCTGTGCGTAAAACGCGAGGATTCCCCCGAGGAATCCAAAACAGAGCGTTTTTATTAGCGTGAATGATGCCAGATTTGTTTCCTTTGGAACACGCTGAAGTGCGGTTTGATGTTTTAGCTCATGCGTGTTACCTGCCTGATCACGTGACCGTGGCTGACGCCTGGCGCGGACGTCGTGTGGCTGCGCCGCGCGCCCCGCGGTGTCGCTGCAGCCTGTCACACGAGCTGCTGTCAAACACTCATCTGTTAATTCATCACTTCCAACACGAACCTTCGCGGCTGCTTTTCTTTTTTTTTTCTCCTCTTTCTTTCTTCTTCTTCCTTCCTTCGACGCAGCAGCGAACGCGGGAGGTGTGATCACACTCCAGCCGCGAAAAACTTAAGAGAAATTCGGCTTTTCGGTGTGAACACAGACCCGCCTCCCCGTCTGAAAATAAACTGCGGGCTGAGCTCGAACAGGAAACTTGTGCGCTTCAGCTCCGCGCTGCTCTCACCGATGCATCATCTGACACTCGAGCAGGTTCCTGAACCCGCAGCAGCTCCGCCGCGTCTCCGCCGCCGCGCAACCAGCCGCTAGAACCCGGAGGAGCGTCTGAGACGTTAGTTGAGACAGATGACCGCTTTTTACGACGAGAAAGAGTTGGAGGAAGAGCTCAGTCGCGTCAACTGTCCCGATGAGGATCTGGAGTTTGAGTACTTGTTTGAATATGAGCCTCCAGGCAGCGACTTTGCTGCAGGACGTCAAGGTTCGTCCTGGAACTCCGTCATCTCTTGTTGTGTTGTAGTTGTTGTATGAAACGATTAATCGATTCGTGAAGATTCAACCTAAAATGTGTTTATTTGTCCACAACCTAAAGATCATCAGTTTATTATTATAGAAGAATAAAGAAACCAGAAAATAACCAGAGAAGAGAAGCTGGAACCAGAGAATTTGGACATTTTCTTCTTTAAAAGTGACTCAAATCGATTAATTGATTGTTGGTGATTGATGTAAAAGTTGGTGATTAATCAATTAATCGACTAATCGTTGGAGCTGTAGTTGATGCTGCAGGTTTGTTGTTTTATACAAGTATTATAGTTTATTAGGGCTGCAGTCTAATCTATTAATCAGTAGTTTTAAGGCGTAACAAAGGAGTTTTCTTGAAAGTTCAGTGTTTATTTGTTCCAAAACACAAAAATCAGAGTATTAGTTAGTTGACCAAATATATTTGAATCAATAGATCAAACAGGAAGTGAATTGAGATGTTTTTAATGCAGGGAAACACATAATTTGTGCCAGATTATTGAGATATTAGTGATTGATAAGTTCTGTTTCTCCTGCAGATGACCCCAACCTTGCATCTCATAAAGTCCTCAGCCCGGAGTCGGAGCAGGTCTTCCCGCTGGAGGAGGCGTCCCCGTACGGCATCAAGTCCTGCAGCCCGTCGTACGGCGAGCACCACGCCGAGGTCCTGTCGGCGTACGACGCCAACCAGGAGCCCCGCGGCTACCTGGACGGCGGCCGCCCGGCGGGCCTGGCCCTGAGCCCGCGGATCGAGATCACCCCGTCCCGGGAGCACTACAACCACGGCCGGGACTCCCTGCAGAACCAGCACCTGAACGTGAGCCCCAGGCCCACACTGACCGTGCCGGGCCACGAGAACCTGGCCTACCGCGAGCCGCAGTGCCTGAGCCCCGCCAGCAGCAACTCGTCCACCAGCTGGCACTCGGAGAGCTACTCGCCGTGGGCGTCGCCCTGCGTCTCCCCGGGAAGCGGCGGCCAGAACCCCGGCGACCTGTGCCCCCGTTTGCAGAACATCCACGCTGGCTCGCCCAGGACCTCGCCGGGCACCTCCCCCCGCGCCAGCCTAGCCGAGGACGGCTGCCTGGGGCCGCGATCGCCGTCGCCGAGGCCGGGGTCGAGGTCCACCTCGCCGCAGGGCAAACGCACCTACGACATGTACCGGAACCCCGGGTTGGTCCCGGGGCACCGCTCCCGTAGCCCGTCCCCGCACGGGCCGGGACACGAGGACCACGGAGGCGTGGGGACCCCGTACGCGCACGGCAACCTCACCGCCGCCGACGCCATGAACGGGTTCGGTTCGGTCCAGCCGGGCCTGGTGCCCACCAAGATCGTCAAGACCTCCAACCAGATCTACACGCTGTTCCCGGAGAACCACGGCGCCGGCGACGGGAACTACCTGGTGTCCTGCGACCAGGACGTGAAAACCAAACCCGCCGCCGCCGCCGAGCCGTTCTTCGTCATCCCTCCCATCTGGTCCAAGCCGCTGGTCTCCAGCATCTGCAGGTAATGAATCGGCGCCGGGTGTTTTTCTGTTTTTCCCTTTCGTGGCTAAAAGTCTCGGTGTCCCGCAGCATCCCGGTGGCGTCCCTGCCGCCGCTGGAGTGGCCGATCCCCAACCGCATGGACCAGTACGAGCTCCACATCGACGTCCAGCCAAAGCCGCACCACAGGGCCCACTACGAGACCGAGGGCAGCCGGGGAGCCGTCAAAGCCCCCACAGGGGGGCACCCTGTAGTCCAGGTACGACCGAAAACCACAATACAACATCTACAACTAATATCGTCCAGATCAAATATCGCGATATACGATATTATCGTGTGATTATTCGTTTTTTTTTGTTCCTTTCAGTTTTGATTGACTAACGACTTCTCTGATTAATCTATCGATTATTGAAACGATTAATCAATTAGTTGTTTGGTTCATGAAATCGTGTAAAATGTCTTTTTTTGTCCAAAGATCATCAGTTTATTATTATAGAGACTAAAGAAACCAGGAAATAATCAGAGAAGAGAAGCTGGAACCAGAGAATTTGGACATTTTCTTCTTAAAATTGGCTCAAATTGATTAATTGATTATCAATATAACTGGCAATTAACCTAATTGTTAGCAACTAATTGATAAATCAACCGATCATTACAGCTCTAATGGAATTAACATTCAATAACAGTTAGGCTTGAAGTTAGAGCTGCAACTAATGACTATTCTGAT
The DNA here is from genome assembly GCA_030544235.1 of Lepturacanthus savala. Taxonomy (NCBI): domain Eukaryota; kingdom Metazoa; phylum Chordata; class Actinopteri; order Scombriformes; family Trichiuridae; genus Lepturacanthus; species Lepturacanthus savala. The sequence continues at coordinate 2,093,557 of CM060480.1, read as the reverse complement.
AGTTGATTAATCTATCAATTATTAAAACGATTAATTGATTAGTTCGTCAGCGATTAATGTAATAGGTGGAAACTAATTGATTAATTGATTAGTTGTTTGGTTCATTAAATGGTGTAAAATGTCAATCAGTGTTTCCCAAAAGCTAAAGTTTCAAACTAAAATGTCTTTTTTTGTCCACAACCCAAAGGTTTTCTCCTTAGATGTGACTCAAATTGATTAATTGAAATCGTCAGTGATTAATGTAACAGTTGGAAACTAATTGATTAATTGACTAATTGTTAAAATTCTATAATTAACCAGGATAGGAAGATAAAGGTATTTAGTCTTTAAATTTCTTTTTCACTGATTCAACAAATAGATTATGAAACATTTAATTTATTTATTGTATTTTACTAAACTTTTTCTGGGATTTATTTGAAATATTGATATCATTGCCAATTAATCGATAACTATTTTGATAATCAATTAATTGATTTGAGTCATTTTTAGAGAAGAAAAGTCTTCTTTTATAGTAAAGTGATGATTTTTGGGTTGTGGATTAAAAAAGACATTTTAGATTTGCAGCATTTTATGAACCAAACAACTAATTGATTATTTGTTCCAATAATTGATCGATTAATTGACTAATTGAATATCAGTTGAAACCTTATTGATTAATTAGAACAGTGTCTTGATTAAAATATATTTAATTAACACTATTTTCAGTCAGTAATACACAGATTTGTTGTGTATCAATTGACTATCATTATCTATTGATTATCATGATCTACTATTGATTATCTAATGACTAATTGGTTCAGCTGTTAGATTAATGATTGATTTTAGATTAATTGATTTTGATTAAGTGCCTTTATTTCCTACAATTAAGTTAATAATTAGTCAATTAATCAATTAGTTGCCAATTATTACATGAATTCGCTGTCGCAATTAATCAATTTGAGTCATTTTTAAGAGGAAAATGTCCGATTTCTCTGGTTCCAGCTTCTCTTCTCTGGTTATTTCCTGGTTTCTGACAGTTTCTTTCATGAATGAATCATTTCCCTCAGCAACAGATCCATCTCCTCTCAGTCTAGTGGCTCGTTTCATCTCTAATACGAAGCTGTGGCTCCTGTAATGACATTTCCTGCTCATTATGCAGCTGCAGGCTCTATGAAAATGACTGAGATAATCCGGCTTCTCTCATCACACCTTTTCCTACTTTCTGGAACCGATCAGCAGCAAAGATTTACAGTAAAACGTCTACAGCTTCATAAGTGAACTCAGCTTCAGCCTCGTTGCTGCTGTTTTTCTGCCCTCCGGCTTTAAATAGTCGACTGTTGTGCGTCGTCGCCCCCCACGGTTTAAACCACAGGCGACGTGTGTTCAGCCCGTCCTTCACTTCCTCTTCACGCTGTCGACTGGCTGGAAGCTGCTCCAGACACGTGTGGGCAGCGTAATTGTAGCTTGAGGGTGGGAAAAAGTTTGCTAATATTTCTGCTCCAGACACAACATGGGGTTCAAACAGGCCGGCACGCTGCAAGAAATGAAACGAGAAAGTGGAAATATCTCGTTTTTCCTGACATTTGTCCATAATTGAGTCCTTATCTAATTCTGTTGGGAGGTGATTTTTGCTTATTTAGAGTTTTTAAATTGAAAAATATCAGATAAAAAGTCACAAATATATCAAATCAAATATTCAAGAGATGAAATTTATTAATGTATTTAATTTATTAAAATTATTTATTTTATTTAATC